>PVKH010022161.1:0-14161 GCA_004027955.1 Chaetophractus vellerosus
CGTCCATCTCCCTTAACAGGGCTGGGAAGTTTTCAGCCATATTTCCTTCAACACTCCTTTTGTTCCCTTTCCCTTCTCTTCTCCCTCTGGGATGCCTATAATGCATATGTTTGTGCATTTTGTGTTGTCAGTTAAATCCCTGAGTCCCAGCTGGATTTTTTCTATCTTTTTATCTATCGGTTTTACTATCTGTTTGATTTCAGATGTACTGTCTTCCACATCACTAATTCTTTCTTCTGCCTGTTCAAATCTGCTGTTATGTGATTCCAGTGTCTTTTTGATTTCTTGGATTGTGCCATTCATCAACATCATATCTGTTATCTTTTTATGTATGTTTATAATTTCTTCAGTATGTTCTCCCATACTTAATATTCTTAATCTCTTCCTTCACTTCATTAAGTTGGTTCATGATATTTGTTTGGACAGCTCTGATTAGTTGTTTGATGTTCTGCATCTCTTCCTGGTTTTTAGTTTGCTCATTGGACTGGTTCGTGTCTTTCTGTTTCTTCATATGGTTTGTAATTTTTTGTTGCCCTCTGGCCTTCATTTATCTTGATGGGTTTATTCAGTTGATTAGCTTCTCTCTCTGCTCTAGGGTTTTGTTTAACTGCTGGTTTTGTGTGTGTGTGTGTTAAGTTTTCTCTTTGACACTTTGTTCTCTCTGTTCTATTTTCTTGCTGTTTTCTATGTTCCAGTTTTATCTTGAGCAATCTATCTCCCTGTCCAGATCCCTCCAGATGGATGCCCCAAAGGCTCCCACTCCATGGGCTTCCAGAACAGCTCATGTGGGCAGGATCCTGTCCCCAGTCAGCTGTCTTTTGTGAGAGAGATGGTGAGCATCCACTTAAACTGAAGCCATCTTGCCTCCATACCCCAGTGTCTTCTTAATATCCTTAACCTCTTTAGCCATCTCATTGAATTTATTAAGGAGATTTGCCTGAACATCTACGGTTAGTTGTCTCATCTCCTTTATGTCATCTGGAGGTTTATCTTTTTCCTTTAACTGGGCCTTATCTTCCTGTTTCTTGGTGTGGAATTGTAATTTTTTGTTGGTGTCTTGGCATCTTGCTTACTAGTTGTATTTATTCTGGGCACAGTTTCTCTCTTTAGTTTAGGGCTTTCTTGCCCTTTCTCCCTTGCTGGGTGTGTAGTAAGAGCCGAGCTTGCAGTTGGTGCATAAGCTGTGGAGGCTGAAGCTGTCTGTATTGCCCCAGGAACTGATTAAGCTTCTCCCACTTTTCTCCTCCTTTCTCCTCTGCCAGGGGTAGGGACAGAACTCAGCCATATGTAATAATCCAAGCCATGCCAGGCAAGACCACCTGTAGTTGCCTGGAGAGACTAAAGAAGCTTCATGCCCCATCCTCCCCTGCCAAGGGTGCTGATGGACCCTCTGGAGTGCCCAACTATCTAATGCATTTGGGCCAAATGTGCTTGCAGCTGTCCTGAGAGGCTGAGGGAATACTTTCTCTTCTGCCCTTTAGGGTGTGGGAGTGGAATGGCCAATGCTCAACAGTTCAGTCCCTGTAGGCTTAAAGTGCCTACCATTGCTGGAGGAGCTGAGAAAACAGCAGCCCCCTCCTATTCTAAGGGGGTGGGAAGAGGGGTGGTGATGAAATCAAAGGTGCTCAACAAACCAGTTCATGTAGGCTGAAAATGCCTGCAGTTGCATGGAGAGGCTGAGGAAACACAGCTCCTCTCTTATCCATTTGGGGGTAGAGATGGGGCCCCAAGTGTCTGACTATTCTGTCTGTGCTAGTGGGAAGCAGTTACCCAGAAAGCCTGGTGCAGGTCCCACCAGCTCCTTCCCTGCCATGGTGGGGTTGGAGCCTTGGCTAAAGCTGCAACCTGCTCTTGGTGGAAAGAAGCCAGTCTTACTTTCACTGTGATTTTCAGTCAGCACTTCGTCCCCTCATGCTGGGGGTGGAGTTAAAATGGTGGCTATCAGCCTGTTTCAAACGTGGACAGGTTCATACTTTAGCTGTTCTTAGGGTTATAATTTAGCCAGTCAAATTTACTAATCAATAGCTGAAGTTTGTGGCCAACCCTCTCTTCCTCCCCCATTTTTAGGAAATTGAGCTTCCAACTCCAGCCATGGAATAGTTCCTAAGGCAGATTGTGCCACCAGAGTAGGACGGGCACTGGCCTCCACAACATGGCCTGCAGTTTCCCGGAGAGGCTGGGAGCTGGGTCGTAGGCTAGAGCTGAAATCTGATCTGAGTAGATACAGTTTTTTATTGTAATTTATCAGGCTCTTCCTCCTACACATCCCTGGATGCTATACAGTGTTATTCTAGACTCTGGAGTTTCAGAATAGTTGTTTTAGACAGTCCTGCCCTGTTTAATAGTTGTTTGGGTGGAAGGACTGAGTCCTAGAGCTTCTTATTGTGCCATCTACCCACAATCTCCCATCTTTTTCTTTTGATGGGAGCATTTAATCCATTTATATTTAAAGTCACTACTGATAATAACAAAAATTCTGCCATTTTGCTGTTTAGTCTTTGTAAGTCTTATACTTTTTTGTCCCTCAATTTTTCCATTAATACTTACTTTTGTATTTATCTGATTTTTTATTGTACCATATTGAGTTCCTTCTCATGTCCATCTGGATATGATTTTTTACCTGTTTTCCTTGTGGTTACCATGGATTAAAAATTTAACATACTAAATATATAACAATTATAATTGGTTTAATATCAACTTTATTTCAATAGCACACACATATACTTTTCCTATAACTCTCTGTCCGCCCACCATTTTTGTTCTTGTTACCAATTATATCTTTCTATATTGTATGTCCAAAACCATAGTTTTATTATTACTTTTTATGCATTTGCATTTTAGCACCTGTAGGAAGTAAGAAGTAGGGTTAAATACCAAAAAATACAATACTATAATATTGGCATTTATAATTACACATATGGTTGCCTTTACCAGAGGTTTTTATTTCTTCATGCCACTTTGAACCATTGTCTATTGTCTTTTATTTCAGTCTGAGGAATTATCTTTAGTATTACTTGTAGGGCAGATCTAGTGGTGATGAACTCCCTTAGCTTTTGTTTATCTGGAAATGTCTTACTCTCTCCTTCATTATTGAAAGATTGTCTTGCCAATATAAAATCCTTGGTCTATAATTGTGTTCTCTCAGCACGTTAAGTATTTTAATCCACTGCCTTCTTGCCTCCATGGTTTCTGATGAGAAATTGGCACTCAGTTTAATTGTATGTAACACATTGCTTTTCTCTTATAGCTTTCAGAACCCCCTTCTCGCCTTTTGTATTCGATAGATCAGTATGTGATAGGGCACATTTTTTTGTTCAAGTTTAACTTATTTGGTGTTCTTTGGTTTACTTGGATGTTCATATTCACGTCTTTTTGCTATATTTGGGAAGTTTACTATTTATTTCTTTGAATATTCCTTCAGTGCCTTTCTTTCTCTCTTCTTCTGGGACTCCCCTAACGTGTGTACTGGTATGCTTGATGGTGTCCCAGAGGTCTGTTAGGCTATTTTGCTTTTTATAATTTATTTTTTCTCTTTGCTTCTCATCCTGATTCATTTCAATTGTCTTGCTTTTTGTTCACTGATTTTTTTTTTTCCTGCCAGCTCAAATCTGCTATTGAAACTTCCCTGGGAATTTTTTAGTCCAGTTATTGTGTTCTTTAACTCCAGTAGTTCTATTTGGTTCCTTTTTAATATTTCTAACTCTTTATTGATATTTTCATATTGTTCATTCATTATTTTCCTGATATCCTTTAGTTCTTTCTCTTTATTTTCCTTCATCTCCTTGCATACATTGAAGATCATTTTTTAAAAGTCTTTGTCCAATATGTCCACATTCTGGTTTTCTCTGTTGATGTTTTCTAGATTTGTATCTTCTTCCTTTGGATTGGCCATCATTTCTTATTTCTTTGTTTGTCTTGTATTCTACATTTTCATAGTTTGAAATGCTACACTGCAAGTTATTTCTTCACATGTCTATTTCTTGCATTTGCATCCAGCTATTGATTTGATAGAGATTTTGAGTATCAGGAGCTAATGAAACTAATCAAACCTAAGCAAAATACACCTTTCACTATCTTTGTAAATTGGTTTTGCATTAGCTGGTGCTCTGTAAGAGTTCAGCCCTCTTATCTGGAAGGTAAGCTAAAGGCAAATACAAAGTTCAGGGACCTCCCTGCCATTTCTGGGCCTGGGTTTGTGCTTGCTAGTTGACTTAAGAGTTCCTGTATTTACAGGAGTTTGAGTGCCTCCTCTTCTTGCTATGAAACTTACCTCCTGCCCCTCTGGGTTTTTCACTGTAGGTCTTAAAGTAGTTAAACCTTTGCCCCTGGCTGCCCACCTTCATTGTTTCTTACACTGCTTTTGTTGTCTGAAGCTGTTTTTTGCCTGAGAGCAAATTCTGGGAGAGTGGTCATGTCAGAGAGGAATTTCCCAAGTCAGCCTTTGCCAGCAGGACTAATGCCAGGAATCCACAAAGGGAGTGCTGGCTGGCCAGCTCCAAACTTCCCTGGGGAAAAGATGAAGGAGGGGCCAGCAAAGTAGCCACAAGCTTCTTCCACAGATCCCTAAAGCTGTGCTTTCTTGACTTGGCACCTGCCCAGCAAATGCAGCCCTTCAACTGACCCCCACAGCTATGAGGTAGCCTACCTTCTTTAAGTGTTCCCCACTACCTTTGTCAGGGGGTAGGTTGGAACAATGTCTGCCCTCAGAGCTGGGCCCTCAACAATTCAAAGTATCTAATCAAAAGGAATGATCAGCAATCAGACTATACCCCCTTGGATCTTGGGGGACTGGATTTTTATGTTCCTCTCTGGCACCAGCAAGCTACGCCAGGGGCCAGACTCCACTGCTGTCTGCAGCAATAGTGGGGAATGGGTCAATTGTCGCTGGGCAGGGAGAGCTATTTGCTGGTATTTATCATGGTTTATCAGCTTCTTCCTCCATCTCTTCCCTAGATGCCGTACAGTGTTTTATTGGACTCCAGAGTTTCAAGATATTTGATTCAATCAGATCCTACAGATTTAATAGTTGTTCTGGTGGAAGAGCTGATTCCTGGAGCTTCCTACTCTTCCATCTTCCCACAATCCCTTCCCCCTTTCCTCTCCCAAGTAACTTAATTTTATATAATAAATAAGGTAGTAATTAAGGTTTATTTGATTCCACATAGCTGGTCAGAGTTCACAACATCTGACTATGCCATCATTTCTCCATTGACTGATAATGTCACATTTCATAAATTAAATTCCCACATGGGTTTGTTTTCATTTCTGAACTCTCTTTCCAATGACCTTTGTATTCATGAGCTAGTACCAGATTGTTTTAATTACTGTAAGTTTATAACCTGCTTTACTATTTGGTAAAAAATTCTTCTATTACAGATTTGTTCTGGCTATTTTCAAATATTTGAAATTTGGAATAATCATGTCTAATTTACAATTTTAAAAGAAAAGTCTTTTTGCTTTTTTATTGAAGTTATAGATTATTTTTGGAAGAATTAACATTTTTACCATATTGAGTCCTTCTAAGCAAGAATATAGTAGGTCTTCTCTTGAGCCAAGTTTTCTTTTGCGCCTCTTAACAAAACCTAAAAGGTTTTTTTTATCCATATAGATGTGATGCTTTTCTCATGGTTTCTCTTCATTATTTCATATTGTTTGTTGCTATTTTAAATAAGATATTTTTTCCATCAGTGTTTAGTGTTTGTTTGTCCACAGAGAACCTGTTTCTTTGTATATTTAATATTAGAACCATGAACTTTATTGGTTTTTCTTTTCTTTAAAATATTTTCACTTGATCCCCCTGTGTTTTCCCAGTTTAAAAGCAATCACATATAAAAACAATTATTTTGCCTCTTTCTCTAAATTCCATCCCTTTCATTCCTTCTCTTCCTAAATTGCATTAGCCTTAATTTCTAGGGCAATGCTAAATAAAAGTTGATGGGGACAGTCTTTTCTTGTTTCCTATTCTAATAGAAATGCTTCTAGTGAAATTAACCAGCTCACTCTGTATATAAAAATTAATCATAGGGAACAATCAGCAAGATGGCGGCAGAGTAAAGAGCTTGGAGAATCAGCTCCTGCTCTGGGGCAGTTGGTGATCACCCACAACTATCTAGAGAACTTATTTGGGGCTGCAGGAGACCAGAAGTGCATCCTGCAACATCATTGAAAGAATGGAAGGAGGAAACTGCCCATCTGCAGAGAAGATTTGTAAGTAGAGCACTACACACCCCAGAGGCTGGAGCCCACCCTCCACTGGAGGCACAAGCCACCTCTGGAGCTGTTCCACAGCTGGAATTGGAAGCTCCACTTCCCAAAACGGGGGAGAGAGAGACGGCTGGGCACCAACTTCAGCTGCTGATTTGTAAATTCAGCAGACTAAAGTATAATCCTAAGAACAGCTAAAGTTTGAACCTGTCCAAGTAAGAGAGAGGTCGGTAGCTGCCATCCTAACTCTGCGCCTGATCTGAGGGGAAGCGGGGCTGACTGAAAATCACAGTGCTGGTAGGGACCGGCTTTACTCCACCTAGATCAGATTGCGGCTCTAGCCTAAATCCCAGGCAGGCCCACGTGGGGTAGGGAGGAAGCTGGGAGGAGCTGCACCAGCCTCCCTGGGAAATTACAGGCCACGCGGGGGAGGCCAGTGATCATCCTACTTCGGCAGTGCAAGCCACCCCAGGAGCTATTCTGTGGCAGGAATTGGAAACTCCATTTCCCAAAAACAGGGGAGGAAGAGATGCTTGGCCACTGATTTCAGCTACTGATTAGTAAATTCAGCTGGCTAAAGTATAACCCTAAGAACAGCTAAAGTTTGAGCCTGTCCAAGTCAGAAGAAGGCTGGTAGCTGCCATTTTGACTCCACCCCTAGCATGAGGGGAAGCTGGGCTGACTGAAAATCGTAGTGACAGTAGAGACTGATTTCTGTCACCCAGATTGGCCTGCAGCCCTAGCCTGAGCTTCAACCCCGCCTCTAGCAGAGAGGAAGCTGACGGGCCCTGCACCAGCCGATCCAGGTAACTGCAGGTATAGTTAGCTGGCACAGACTGAATAATTGGCAGTCTACTGGGGCAACTGTGGTCATCTTGGACCTGCACTGCATAGATTGCTGCTCACATCTGCAGCTCCATCCCTGCGCCAGGCAGGGGAGAAAGAGAAGTGAACTTTCATCAGTCTCTCTAGGCAACTACAGTCTAGGACTGCATGACTTGGATTATTCTACACAGCTGTGGCTCTGTCCCTACCCCTGGCAAAGGAGAAAGTTGTGAGAAGATTCATTGGTCCTTGGGGCAATGAGAGTAGCTTGAGTCTGCACAGCGTATAGCACCAACTACATCCTTGGCTCCTACTACACAACCAGCAAGGAAGAAAGGACAGGAAGCCCTAAACTAAAGAGAAAAACTGCACCCAGAATAAATACTAGTAAGCCAGATGCCAAGACACCAACAAAAAATTGCAATCCACACCAAGAAACAGGAAGATGTGGCCCAGTTAAAGGAACAAGATAAGCCTCCAGATGACATAAAGGATTTGAGACAACTAATTATAGATGTTCAAACAAACCTCCTTAATAAATTCAATGAGATGGCTAAAGAAATTAAGGATATTAAGAAGACATTGGATAAGCACAAAGAAGAATTTGAAAGCATACATAGAAAAATAGCAGATCTTATGGGAATGAAAGGTGCAATAAATGAAATAAAAATACACTGGAATCATATAATAGCAAATTTGAGGAGGCAGAAGAAAGGATTGGTGAGCTTGAAGAAATGGCCTCTGAAAGTGAACATACAAAAGAATAGATGAAGAAAAGATTGGAATAACTTGAACAAGGTCTCAGGGAACTAAAGGACAGCAAGAGACATGCAAACATACATGCCATGGGTGTCCCAGAAGGAGAAGAATATCTGAAGAAATAATGGTAGAAAATTTCCCAACCCTATTGAAGGACATAGATATCCATGTCCAAGAAGTACAATGTACTCCCATCAGAAAAAATCTGAAGAGACCAACTCTGAGACACATACTAATCAGAATGTCAAATGCCAAAGACAAAGAGAATCCTGAGAGCAATGCCTAACATATAAGGGATACACAATAAGATTAAGTGCCGATCTCTCATCAGAAACCATGGAGGCAAGAAGACAGTGGTATGATATATTTAAGATACTGCAAGAGAAAAACGTCCAGCCAAGATTCTTATATCCAGCAAAATTGTCTTTCAAAAATGAAGATGAGTTTAGAATATTCACAGATAAACAGAAACTGAGAGAGTTTGTAACCAAGAGACCTGCTTTGCGGGAGATGCTAAAGGATGTGCTACAGCCTGAAAAGAGAGCGAGGTCTGGAAGAGAGTCTAGAAATGAAGATTATATAAATAAAAGTAGCTAAAAGTGCCAAAAGAGTGGTGAAAATAAAATATGACAGATAAAACCCAAATATTCAGGAATAAACTTAATCAATGACATAAAGCACTCATACTCAGAAAACTACAATTTATTATTAAAAGAAATTTAAAAAGACTTATATAATTGGAAGAGCATTCCATGCTTATGGATTGAAAGACTAAATATCATTAAGATGTCAATCCTACTCAAATTGATATACAGATTCAATGCAATCCCGATAAAAACTCCACCAGCATTTTTTTTTAATAAATGGAAAACATGATTGTCAAATTTATTTGGAAGAGTAAGGGGTCCTGAATAGCCAGAAATATCTTAAAAAGGAAAAGCAAAGTTGGAGGACTCTCATCTCCAGACTTTAAGTTGTATTACCTAGCTACAACGGTAAAAACAGCATGGTACTGGCATGAAGACAGACACATAGACCAATGGAACTAAATTGATGGTTAAAAAACAGACCCTCACATCTATGGTCAATTGATTTTTGACTAGCCTGTCAAACCCACCCACCTCAGGCAGAATAGTCCATTCAACAAATAATGCTGAGAAAATAGGATATCCAAAAGAAGGAAAGAGGACCCCTATACAAAAATTAACTCAAAATGAATCAAAAACCTAAGTATAAAAGCAAGAACCATAAAGCGTCTATAAGAAAATGTAGGCAAATATCTTCAAGACCTGGTGGTAGGTGGTGGATTCTTAAAGAAGATAAGAGGAGGAGTGAGGTGGGCTACTGGTATTTAATATATGTAGAAGTTTTAATTAGCTTTACTGTAAAAGTGTGGAAATGTACAGAGTAGACGGTAACATATTATAGTGAGTAACAGCTGGTTTATAAATAGGGATGTGGCTGAAAATGGTAGTCTAGGAACGTAAATGCCAATTCACAGAAAGCTAGAGAATAATCTAGGCACTGAATAGCACGGTAAACCCAGAGGTGGATGAGAATTGTGGTTGATAGTATAGATGAAAGACTGACCTTTGTGAGCTAGAGCAGATGTGCATCACTATTGCAGGGAGGTGGGAATGTGGAGAAGCATGGGAAAAATACAACTGGAGTGACCTATGGACTGTGGTTAACAGTAATAATGTAATATTCTTGCATCTATGCCAATGATGTGCTGTGTTGATAATGGGGAGTATGGAAAATGTGTGCCAGGTGTGTGCTATGGACCTGGTAATAATCAGATGATATTATCTCATAATCTGTAACGTATGTTCCACCACGGTGTGGTGTGTTGATAGAGGGGTGTTGTTTGGGAATTCTGCACATATGCATGATTGTTTTGTAAGTTTACAACTTTTGTCATAAAAATATATTTAAAAAATAATAATAGGGTGGGTTAGGGGGAAATACACCAAATGCAAGATAAGGACTATAATTAGTAGTAGGATTTTGACAATATTCTTTCATAATTTGTAAGAAATGTCTCATGACAATGCACGGTGTTGGTGGAGGGTTGATGTATGGGACCCCTGTATGGTGTTATGCATGTTTGCTTTGTAAGTTCACAACTTTTACTATATACTTATTGTTTATGTATGTTTATGCATAAATGATATAAATAATACTAATATTAATAGGGTGGGTTGGGGGAAAATACTTTGGTTAGTAGTAATATTTTGAGGATGCTCTTTAATCATTAGTTAAAAATGTTTAACAATAATGCAAGGTATTGGTGGTAGGGTGAGGTATGAGAGCCCTGTATGATGTTACATATGTTTGCTTTGTAAGTTCACAACTATTACTATACACTTATTGTTTACGTATGTTCATGTATGAGTGATATATTTCAATAAATTAAAAAAAAATAATCATAATACTGTATCTATAAAATAACAAGGAAATTTCTATTAATTTTATTACAGTAAGACATTTTAAATTAAGAATGTATGTTATGTTTTGTAAAAAAAAACCTTTTGATTATTTCAAAATTTTCTCCTTTTGTCTTTTATTGTAGATATTCTATTAAAATGTTTCCTTATAGCAAAACATCCTCATATAAGCACATTTTACTTACAACCTGTACTTCAGATTGTATTCACAAGTAGGCAAATAAACATTTTATTTGTGATTTTTACAATGATATTCTGGGTAGATTCATATGTAGCTCTCTATTTTTGTGCCATCTTGGTCAAGTTCTCTTGTCAAATTATGCTGACTTTATAGACAGAATTTGGAAGAGTTCTTTCTCTTTTTATGGTTTAGGACCTTCCTTATGGCTTTGGAATTTTGTTGTGATTATATTATTGCATTTACCTCAGAAACAATTTTAGTCAAGCACCTTTATTTGTGATAAATTTTGGAAATTTATGTTTTCATAAAAAACAAGCTATCATTTTGCTCAAGTGTCTTACTTACATAGTGTCAAAGAAAGTACATGTTCTAAGTCTTTGTATTCCATTATTTTTGAGGTTACTTACTTGCTTTCATTTATACTTCTGTGGTGGATCCTTTTGTACCTGTTTAAGTTACATAGCTTCATCTATTTCATAGACCTTTAAAAATGACTTTTAGATATAATTTTAATTAGGATAAGGGCAAAGTTGATATAATAAAATGATCCCAAGGCCATTGGCTTAAACAGCATAGTTGAGTCCTCTTTCGTATAACAGTTCAGCTAGTGAAAGTGGTTGGGACTCTGTTTCCCAAAGCCATTCAGGGACTCAGGTTTCTTACTCTGCAGCTCCATGCATCACAAGGGTACTGTCAAAGTGGGATCATTGCCAAGTCTGCAGTCCAGAATGAAGAAGTGAAAAAGGGAAGAAATTCAAGGCAAGAAATTTCCTTTAAAGTAAGGGACACACTCATTAGTGAGAGCTTAATCACATGGCTCTGCAGAGTTCTAGAAAAGACAGGAAATATGGTATCTGCAGGATATTCTATCACTATGAAAGAAGGTGAACACAGATTGGGGGATTCTTGCTTTATCCCACAGATCAGCTACCCACAACTTACCATCACCCTCCTAACCTTTCAGCACACCTCCTGCACATGCTGTGTCCCTGCCCCTCAACCACGCAGCAAACAGGCCCAGAGGTGCCACTGCAGACTGCCTGCTCCCCTGCACTTATTCTTCCAAGGAAGAGAGTAGATATTGTTATTGTAGAATGGGTCACCTTTTTTTTTTTTTAAGCATCTGGAGTATGGCCTGAGATCTATAGAGGCTTCTGTTTAGTCTCCCTTACTCTGGTACAGTTTTCAAAGCATTTGGTAGCCACTTTTTATGGCTTTGTTTCCGAGTTGTGTCTCTTTCTGAATTTCATCTGATTTGGAAGACTTTCCTGTTGTTATTTTTTTCCCATGTTAATTTTTAACTGCTTTCATAAAGAAGAGTGAGCCAGGAAACCCTTTCCTCAAAGGAAATGAAGCCCTGAATACCTTGTTCCAAAAGCCTATTTAGATTCCAAACATATTTTATTTATTTATTTATTTTTAAAGATTTATTTTATTTTATTACATATCTCCCCTCCCCCCCATTGCGGCGATGCGCCGAGGTCGGTCACTGCACAGGCGCGGCTTTCCCCACTTGTGGACGACTTCTGCTTCCATTCACGGCCGGCTCTTGCTTCAGTTCGCGGCTGGCTGGCTGCGCTCCATTCGCGGACGACCTGCCCTGCCCGTGGCGGCTTTTGCCCTGTCCGTGGCAACTTCTTGCCCTGCCCACGGTGGCTCTAGCCCGCTGATGGCGGCTTGCCCTTCTCTAGGCGGTCTGCCCACTAGGAGAGGTCCCCGGGAACCGAACCCGGGGCCTCCCATGTGGTATACCAGTGCCCTATCCACTGGGCTATATGGCCGGCCCCCAAACATATTCTATGTTTAGATATTTCCAACCACTTGGTTCCCTTTATGTATCAGTCAGGGTAGGTTAGGTTATATACAGTTACCAACACCCCCAATTATCTCATTGGCTTAAAAGAACAAAGAGTTTTCCTTAGTCCCTTTACATGTCCATCATAGATTGGCAGGGACCCAGGCTTACGGAGCAGCCACATCTAAAGATTGCTGTTCACCATATGAGATGGAAAAGTAGTGCAGCTAGGCACACACTGAATCTCAACTCTCATGGTCACACCTCACTTCCAGTGGGTAAGGAAATACAATATCATCAGATTCCCTGAGCCCTAATGACTCCCGCCCACAGATTTCCCCTAAGGTAGATTCTAGGTGCACAGCCTGGGTTTACAGAAAACCTGGCTTCATATCTGTTTCCATTCTAGTGTTCCTTTATCCCTTCACTGCTTGGTTCCAGGTTCTCAAGAGGTCCCACACATTTCCGCGATTTTGTTCTATCCCACTCCCCACTCAAGCCCACTTGACTTGTAAGATGCACTTCAACATCCCTGGGTCTCATTGTTTTCTCAGACAAAAACTTTGTTTTATAAAATCGAATCCCAGAGTGGTTGTCACATGGTAAGCAGAGTTGTTCTTTCGGATTTTACCTTTGCTTAAGAGCATGGGCTAGGTGATTTTGTATAGTTACTAATAATGTATCAATATTGAGTCATTGGTTGTGCTAAATGTACCACGCTAGTGCAAGGTGTTAATTGTAGGAGAAACCATGCAGGGTTGGGTAAGGGGTGTGGAGGGAGGTGGCATATAAGAACTCTCTGTACTTTCTGTGCAATTTTTCTGTAAGCCTACAGCTGTTCCTGAAAATAAAGTTTACTAAGAATGTAATCTGGATTTAGAATTCTTGGAAATGACCCTATGGGAAAATGGGGGTGTAGGGTGGTAAATTGTATCCCAAGTATGAGGTTTTGTCTGAAGGAGATCATCCATGAGGCTCATCAGGAAATGATTTTTCATGTGCCTGACTGTTTCTAGAGTAGATTTGCCAGTCCCAAATCATAACAAGGAGATGTTTTAGTCAGATAAAGTCAGTCCCAGATTCCTTCTCCTCCACTAGTCAAAATATATTTTCACCTTGGTTTTATTTTCTATTCATATTTAACTTTGTTACATGTAGGCTCTTGTGTTGCAAATACTCAGTAAACTTAAATATGATGCCTATAAATCCCATTTCATATTCTTCACAAAACCCCTAATTCAAATGCCAGCTTCCCCTTAAAGTCTAGGATAAGTCCACTGTGGTTGACTTTACAAAGGGATGAAACTCAGGCCAATAAAACTGTCTACACATCTCTTAACTTGAGGCCAGTTCTGGAGCATAAATTAATCCTGACCTTGGGTGAGGAAGTATATCAGCTGAAAATGAAATAGCTTCTTGTCAATGCATTTATGTATCTAAGCATTCGTGGCTATTAAAGAAAAAAAAAAGTCAGGCCTTGTCACTATTGGGAGGGGAAAAAAAGCAGCTTGCAGACCTAGGAAGCATACTGGAAAATGTGGCCCCTCACAATCCTGGAAATCCTTATGACAGCAACAGAAACGTTGCTGTGACTTTGATAGTCACCTTGTGGCCATCTGGGCTGAGGGGGCTTGTTTGGAGGCAGAGCTCTGTCTGGCCCCTCTGGCCCTTTGCCAATCATAGGAATCACAGCGATGAGTCAGACCCACTCTCCTTTGGAATGATTCTTCAAGCCATGCTGCTAATAATGGAGAAACTGTCAGGCTCTTATTATTGACGGAACATAAAATCAGAGTTTGTATAAAACTCAGCTTTGAGAATATCAGTTACTTTATTATTTTTTAAAATTTAAATATATATTTTTAAAGATACTTAGATTACATAAATGTTACACAAAATATACAGGGATTCCCATATGCCCCACTCCCCATCCCTCCCACATCCTCCCAC
>PVKH010022162.1:0-14160 GCA_004027955.1 Chaetophractus vellerosus
TTTTTTTTTTTTTATGAGCAAAGGTCAGTGTTGCTTTTACTGGAAATAAGCTAGATACCTTAATTGACTTTAAGGAGGGTGCCATGCCACAGATCATTAACACAGCTTTCACAATGAGTTTTGAAATGAAAGCATTCAACTTCAAAGAATGGCCATTCTTGAAGAGATTTGGAAATACAAAAACAAAAACAAAAAACCCCAGAAGATCTACCTTGAAATGATAGGTCATCCATTATTCCCAGGACTGGGGAAATAGATGAACTCAGGGATGATTTTGTCCAATGTCTGGCACTTGAGTTACAACTAAAGAAGCCTTATTTGAAATGATAGACTGCCCAATCTTACAAAGGCAGGTGGATTTCTTTAATTTAGGGTTAATTTGTGTCCATTGAACAGCAGGTGATGAAAGAAGTTAACACTGCACAGGTGGCACTCATGGAGAAAAATTTAATGTATTGTAAGTCAGACATCTTTATTTCCATTCACTTTCAGCTTGGCACGTCCCAGAGGTGTTTTATGGAAGAGTTCATCGACTGCTTGAGAAGAGGGGGTGTAGGCTCATGGTCATGAGCTTCCTTCCTAAGTGTGAGGAATCACTAATGCGGCATGACAGTGTCCTAATAGATGACTTCTTCTTTCCTTGGCAAGTGGAGAACATCAACCAACAGCTGGTTGTTGCGAATATACAGCAGTTGTAATAAATTTAAAAAAAGGATGAGTGCTGTTTTAGGTGCGCGATTCAACAGATTCTCAGCCAGGCAAATTCAGTGCTATAAAGACATGCTTTATCTAGCAGGGCCATATGCAAAAGGTCAGAAAGTGCTTTACAAAAAAGGATTCCTCTTTATGTCCATGAATTTCTTTCTGTAGTGTGAGGAACACAGGAATCAGCACTTGAAAGAGCAGCCAGTTTTCTGGAGACTGGTGAAGTTGATGAAATAAAAGCTGGTTCTGGTCATTGAGTAGCAGGTGATGAAGCATTTGAAGACAGGGTAACTGAAGTTTGAGAAAACCAATCTACAACAACCTAAGCAAAGAAACATCTTTACCATCAAGTCAGACTACATAAAACAGGACGTTTGGAGAGTTCATCAAGTTCTTTGAAAAGAAGCAGTTTCATATCATGGCCATGAGGAACCTTCAGACCTGTGAGTTGTGCATGAATTTGCACTTCATTTAATTGACAGGCTGCCACTCTTACTAGGGCACATTATGTACCAGTCTTGTTTACATATCAGGGACTTTGTGAGGCCCAAATGAAATAATTGTTATGAAATTATTTAAAAAAATGGTAAATCAGTTTCCTGAACCTCACCACTAATGCTCTGACTGTCCAACACCTTCATGGACCAAGGCCAACACCCTGGAAATAGTGGAATACAGTGAAGTTTTAAGTGAGAGGTCATCAAGTGCTTTAGGAGAAGAGATTCAGCTTTGTTGCTATGAAATTAATTCCAGCCTCTGGAGAACACATGAAGCAAATACTTGAGTTAGTCAAGTAGTTCATCTCAGGCTGGCTAGTATCATTGTATAGAATGAACTGAAAGACTTGAACACAGGGCACATGAAGATCAATCCACTGCATTCTAAGATTAGTACCTTCGATTTTAAAAAGCCAGGTGGTATCCAGTAGGGCATGTCTTCACCTCCTACAGCACTTGCTGGACAATGGCTACATTATCTTTGGCTAGGTAAGCACAGAGTGAATACTTCTAGAGTAAACCAATACAATGGATTCTAAATCAGACACCTTAATTACCATCAAGATGTGCAACATGCACAGAGGGCTTACTTAAGAGGTTATCAAGCAGTTTGCGAAGAAGATAATCAACCTTATGACCATCATAGCCTTTCAGGTTCATGAGAACCCTCTGAAAGAGTATTACATTTACCCACTAGACCAGTAATTCTTCCCAGGGCTGGTAATGTACATGAAATCAGGCCAGTGATAACCATTTACCAGTGAATTCTGAAGGTGGTGAACATGGGGTGAGTGATATTTGAGGAGACAAATCCAATGGATTCTAAGCCTGACACCTTCACTACCATCAGGCCCCACAATTACAGTGCTTATGGTGGAGTCTTATGGGAGAGGCCACCAACTGCTCAGGGATGTATCTCTACATCATTAATTCATTAATTCAATAATTCATGCATGCATCCAATCGGCAGTATATATCTATATCTATATGCATATATTTCTTTATCGATAGATGCATAGTAATACATATAACAATATATCAAATACTTTTAACCAGGCACTTTTCTAGATGGTGTGGTAGAAGAGAACATAGAAATAGGGTCCCTGCTCTCAATAGGTTAGCATTCTGTTGAATGTTGTCAGAAACTAAACCTATAAATAAATACATAATAGAAGAAAAATTAAATATTGCTATAGAATTTTAAGATAAAACAGGGATGGTGACAGGAATTTAGAGATATGCCTACGATGCTACTTGAGAGATGTGGTCAGAGATTACTTGTATGAGCAGGTACTATTAAGGCCAAAGAGAGAAATCATGGAAAAATCAAGGACAAGGTGAGGCATTTTATGTATTGAGTCAATTCACTAAAATCATATAGGAATTTTAATAATGCATCTATCCAAAGTTATAATGTAATAAGATTAACTCTGAAAGCATGAGTTAAGCTTCTTCTGTTTAAAAAAATTCAGAGTATCTCAGCAGATAGAATATATCAGTACTTGCAGATCTGTTCTATTTAACTGTTTAGCCTGCAGTTTTCTCTGTCTCCCTTTCCTGACTTGTTTAGGGACTTCGTGAGCAGTAAATGAAATAATAATTTTGAAGTTATTTTAAAAAATGGTAAAATACATTCCTGAACTTCAACACCTCTGGGAAGTTACCAGAAGCAGCATTATTTCATGAATCCATGGCATGTTGTGGCCATTGTCCAGCAAATGCTGAATGGTTTGAATACAGGGTGAGTGGAGCTTGGGGAGAACAATCCAATGCATTCTTAGCCTGGAATAGCCGTCGTGTCAGGCTGGGAGACAGGAGGCAGGGTTTTGTGCAAGAGTTCCAGTGCTTTGAAGAGAAGAAATTCAGACACATGTCTGTGACATTGCTTAATACCTGTGAGAGTTTTATTTGGTAATGATGATCGAAATGATGGTTGTCATCTCAACTGAATCTACAGCAAATCAGAGAAAATGGAGCAGGATCTTTCCAACACCACTTTGAGTGGTTATTTATTGATTGCTGCTTTCTCAATAGAATCCAGAGTGAACCAGAGAAAGTGAAGCATCATATTTCCATTGCTTCCCAGGAATGATTTTTAAACAGTTGCTGCTTTCTCAACAGAATAATATTTTTAAACTGTAGGCTTAATTATTTTGCACTTAAGTGAATTTAATTTCCCACATTAACAACAGCAAGATCCTGGAGACACATACGTCATATCACAGGCAAATTCGTGTGACACCCAGGAACCATATGTTAAAAGATGGCTGCCTTCTCAGGAGAACCCACGGAGATCCAGAGGAGGTGGAGCAGAATCTTGCCAATGCTGAGACAAATTGTAGCTGGATACCCTGAAACTGATGTTGCTGCCCGTCCGAGAAACCTGGATGTAAACTTCTTAGATTCTTAAAGATCTCTAGATTCTTCCTTCCTTGGGCCTCCAGGATTTCTAGCTCCTCTTCCTGAAAATATTTCTCTGGCCCACTTCATCTGAGTCACCGCCTCATCCTTCAGTTCTCAGTTTAAATATCACTTCTTTAGGAGTGTATCTCCAACTAGACTCCAAATGGGTCAAGTCGCCCTGCTATATCTTCTCAGAACTACAAAATATTTTTTCTAATGGAAATTTCCAGAAACTGATTAATTATTGATTAAAGAAATTACTTTTTCAATATGCATTTTCTGACCAGACTGTAAGCCCTTTGACTTATATAACTCTCCTGTTGAATCCTTCTGATCAGTATAATGTAATCACTGAATAAGTATTTTTGGAATAAATGAACACATAAATGAATGATATACATAGCATCAATGGTGTTAGCTTAATATGAAGGCATTAGGATTCTTAGGAAAAAGGGGAACATACTTTAAATCAATAGTTCTTAATTATCTTGGATTTTACAGACCCTGTGAAGATCTGGTAAAAGTTAGAGACTCTATCCCTATACAAAAAGTCAGAGGCATATTTGTACCCATAATGTTATACAAGTAGATACAATGTGCTCACAGACTGAAATCAGTGGACATCAGGTTAAGAAGCCTTGGGAAATTATATGATGTATATTTTGAATTAGACTGGAAAGCTGGAAGTTGGAGTACCAGGAAACTGTTCCTGAAAGAATGTTACTGTCAATGAACATTGCTTTAACTCTCTTTTTCCCCTAAAATAGCACACAGTGACTACATTTAAAATTTAAACAAAAGTGTTAAAAATTAGGCATTTGGATTGATTGACTAAGGCCTAGACAATTACTAGCCATTTTCCTATGGAGATGAATTGTTATGGTAATTCCTAGATGTCCTATTTGGCAAATGGGATGCAAGCAATGTAGGTAATACAATAAATAAGCTTAATAATTTAATATATGGATTTTATTTTCTTTCAATTTTTCAAAACTTTTACCTTTGGGGTTCAGTATGGCATAATAGAGAAGAAAATGGGTGAGTGAATGCTGTTAGTAAAGTGCTTTGTAACTTAAGGCAAGTTACTTAAACTCTGATCTAGAGTTTGTTCATCTTTAATTTGTGATACTATTAAGAGTTGTTGTAATGCAATATGTATAATACAGGCCCAATTTTCTGGCTCATGGTAAAGATTATTACATAGTAACTAATATTACTATGTCTTTTTCCCCCAAAAAAGAAAACTCAATTATTATTAGTCTCCATTTTTAAATTGGTAAAATAATTTCCCCCTTAATTCACCCCATTTTCAGCTTCAGTCACACTTATTTGTGCCTTCATCCAATGCTGCCTAATCATTTGCAGTTGAGCTCTTTTCTGCACATTGGCCACATACATATTAATATGAAGTATAAATAAAAGATTCTTAAATTATTCAAATATTCTTAAAATTACAATTTAGTTCAAAGCTGTGCATTTATGAATCATCTCGCAGAGTAATCTGATGTAAAGAAGGATTTATTTCATATTGACTTGTTTGCAAAAGATTATTGATTATATAGCAATTAGTAGATCAGTTTAATGTAGAAATATTCATCCCCAAATTGCTTTGGAAGCACTCATATCCTATTTATCATGATTAACATAAGATACTTTTCCTCTTGTATCATTATTTATTCAATATGATTCTATTATTTACATTACTTTGACTTCATAATTTATTACCAACTTTTTGTACTTTAGCAATGGTACAAAACATTTTAAAACATCTACACTTGATCTTAGCCAAAAGGCCGAGAAGCGATTAAAAACATCTATAAAAATTTATTTTCTGAATCTTTACAGCTTTATTTTTTTAAATTAATTAATTAATTTATTTATTTATTTTTATTATACATCCCCCCCCCCTCCGCTTGTTCCTGCTGTGTTAATTTTTCTCTGTGTTCCTCTGTGTCTGCTTGTCTACCCCTGATAGGGCGACCTGCCGAGTCAGCTCACCAGCATGGCGGCCCGCCTGCTCGCGGGGGCTCGCCTTTGCCCGTGGGGGCTTGCCTTTTTGCCTGTGGGGGCTTGCCCCGCCCATGTTGGTTTGCCTTCTCGAGGCGGTCCGCCCAGTCGAGGAGGCCCAGCGACTGAACCTGGGGCCTCCATGTGTTAAACCGGCGCCCCACCAACTGGGCTACAGCTGGCCCCCTACAGCTTTTATTTTAATGGGATTGTTTTACAATGAATAAAGTTGCAAATAGCAACGCTATAAATTATTATGCTTGACATTGTGGTGATAACTTTACACTTGATCTTAGCCAAAAGGCCAAAAATTACTGTTTAGATACCACCTTTTCTTCTCCAGATCCTAAAAGGTGAAGCCTAAATTTTTCTGCCTGGAGACCAGTTATATCAACAACTTGATATAACATTGCATTCCACTATTGAAAATTGTAATATGTGTGAGTGTGTGTATATGGTATACATATGTGTATGTGTGATTTATCATTCCCTCAACCTTCATTCTGTTCTCTCCTCCCATTTATGTCATTTGAAAATAATTCCTCTTTCCCAAATGCTCTTTTATTTGGTCCAGTAAAAAATCCCATTGAACTTTTAAGATTGACCTAGGGTTTAAGCTCACTTCTTCTATCACATCTCTTAAGACTCTTTGAAATGGAATTTGTTTCTCATTGGAACACAAACTCTCAGAGTTATTTATTGTGCTTATTTATTTTTAATCACAAACAGTAATTTCTAATAGAATTAAATAAAGCAGAAATTTCTTTTCAAAAAGTATCAAAGATTTCTCATAATCATATTGTTTATTTTGCTAAAGGCTACCAATGCAATATACCAGAAATAGGTTCGCTTTTACAATGGGAACTTATTAGATTAAACACTTACAGTTATAAGGCTGCGAAAATGTCCATATAAAGGCATTATCAGAGATTCTATCTTACCAAAGTTCGGCTGATGGCAGTCCTGGACTCCTGCCATGTTGCAAGGCACAAGGTCTGTGTCTGCTGGTCTGATTCTCTGCCTTCTCCTATAGTCCCGCTTTCTCCCTGAGCTCGGCTGTGTGCAGTCAAGCACATGGCAGGTCACAATGCCAGTCTGCTCCACTCTCCCCTCTCCTCTGCATTTAGTTACTACTTCTGCTTCTGGCTGCTCCATCTGTAGCGTTTCTCTTTCCTGGATTCCTCTCTGAGCTCCTGGGTTCCTTCTCCCCTTCACAGTGGCTTTTTCTCTATGTCTGAAGCTTTATTCCTCCATTTTCCAAAGGATTCCAGTAAGAGGATTAAGACCCACAATCAAATCAAAGACCCTTAACTGATCTACTCAGAAGTGATCTAATCAAAGTGTCCCTTATCTGATTCTAATCAAACGGTCCCATGTACAATGGGTTTACAGGCACATAATTCCATAAATATATATGTATATGTAGTTTCATATATACATACAACTCTTTATGGATTTTCACAAAAATGATTATACCATACACACTGATTGATAACTTATTTATTTTACTGTATGAATATTTTTTATGTCAGTAGGTATATTTTTGCATGTGCATTAAATATTATTGCATCTAATGAAACAAACACAAAAACTCTGCTACCCACTGAAATACTGGATGTTATCAAAGTTACTGAAATGAGTTGTGTGTTTGTTGGCTATTGAATCATATCCCCTGTCAACAGGCATGTTCAAGTCCCAAGCCCTGGTCCTGTGGATATGAACCCAAATACAACCTTTGAAGATGTCATTAGTTAAGGTGTGCCCAAACTGAATGAGGGTGGGCCCTAATCCAATATGGCTGAAGCCCTTATAGACCAAGGAAATTGGACTCAGAGAGACAAGCCATAGGGAGCAGTGAGAAGCTGAAAGTTAAAAGACGCCTAATTAGAAAGGAGTACATGCTCATCATATTCATTGCCATATGATGAAAAAGCCAAGGACCAAGGATCTTGGGCAGCCAGTCCCAGGATGCCACAGCCTTTAGGGAGAAAGCATCATCACCAGTGACAGACTTCTCTTGTCTCAAAACCATGAGCCAATAAATTACCACTGTTTGCACCCACCTATTGTATAGTATTTGTAGCGTTCATTCCCACTCACATACCACAGCGTGACTGTTATCCTGAATTGTCTATCATTTTCAACATATAATCACTATAAAATTACAAATGATATATTTTGCATTATATTTTTTGTACTAAGTTGTTGAAATCCAGTGTTTGCTTTACTCCTATATCTGATTTTGAACTAGCCACATTTAATGCTCACTAACCACATGAAGCTAGTGATGACCATTTTCTATAGAACAGCCCTCGAGTATATGCCTAGAATAGAAATTAAATGGCTGGAAAAGGGTTTTTAAATTTTATATTATATTGCTCAACTGTTATCCACAATGGTCTTAAAAATTACGCCTTCGACTGTGGGGTGGTGTAACTATTGTTCAACATCCTCACCTGCATTTGGTATCACACAGCTTGCCCGTTTTGTTGGTGCTAAATGGTAGCTCATGTTGTTAGCTGCATTTCCCTGAAAAGGAATGAGGTAGAGTAACTTTTCCTAAGTTTATTCATGTTTATTGTTTCCTTTCCTAATACATACATATTTACATAATTTGGCCCTTTTCTTACTGAATTTTTGACTTTGTCTTATTGAGTTATAGAAGTTCTTTTTATATTTATACACTATTTATTAATTGCAATTATATTCTACAAGTCTGTGTCTCTTTTCATTTTGTATTATGTCTTTTGATGAATAGTAGTTCGGAATTTTAATGCAGTAGAATTAATCTTTCAAGACTTGGAGACAACCCGGAGAAATGGAAACAGCTACTCCCAGAAAAATCAATGAATTTTATTTTTCAATTTCCTTCAATGCTGTCATATATGGTTACACAATAAATGGCATTTATGGAGAAAAGTTAGGACTGTTTGTTCTGTTTTCTCATTATTCAACAATAACAACAATATGCTCTAAAATTATTAATGTAATTTAACTCCATTCTTTAACTTACAGCTGTGGTTTCTGCTGTGAATGCCTATAATAGTATTGCCAACCTGTATTAGTCTATTTTTTTAAAAAAAAACAATTTATTGAAGTATATCATGAATATATGAACGTACATAAACTATAAGTGTTCAGTAAACATTGTGAACTTACAAAACAAACATGCATAACATCATACAAGGCTCCCACGCATCACTCCACCACAAATACTTTGCATTATTGTGAAACATCTGTTAACAAATCATGAAAGAGCATTGTCAAAGTATTACTACTAACTATAGTCCATATCTTACTCCCCTATACTTTTTTTAAGGATTTATTTATTTATTTACTTTACTTTTATCCATTTTTTATCCCCCGCCCAACCCTGTTTTTGCTGTTTTTGTGTCTATTCGCTGGCCAACTCTCTGTGTCCATTTCCTGCCCTCTCTTCTCATCGTTCTCCTCTTTCTCCTCCTGTCTTCACTGTGATTTGATTGCCAGAACCTCTGATGTGGGAGAGAGGCATCCTACCACCGGCAACACCTTAGTTCCTGGCTTTTCAGCATTTCTCATCTTGGTTCTCCGTTGTATCACCCTAGTGATATGTTACCATCTTGCTGCTTGGCTCATGGCCTGATGGTGCACCCATGCATGGGGCCTGGAGGCCCACATGCCTTCTATATTTTTCTTTTTTAAAAATTTTTACTGGGAGGTCCTGGGGATAGAACCCAGTTCCCTCCATATGGGAGACAGATGCCCAACCTTTTGAGCCACATCCGTCCCCCTGCTTTATCTCTTAAGGCTGACCAAAGATACCTAGAGTTACAATCATTTCCCATAGAGGATGGTCATATAATAAATCAGGCTGAGTTTATCACCAGCGTTCTTTTTTTTTTTTTATCACCAACATTCTAAAAACCAGACCTAGGGAGAAAAACTAGGTCTGGGGCCACATGCATGATTTCTAATACAGCAAATGTTTAGCCAACCCTGATTTTCATAAAATGAGGACAATGAGAATATTCGCAACCGAATTAGTCTTTAATCCTCCTGAGTTCTTGGTGGCTTTGTCTACTAGTAGAACCTGTAGTTTAGGGGTTCTGTGAAAAAAATGTGTTAGATGTTAAATGGATTGCGTATTATTAACATATGGCTGCATTCAACTTTTGTTAATAGTTTGATGTTTTTTTCATTACTCTCCAATAGTAAATATATATGTATAAACCTGTATTAGTCAGTTAAAGGGGTGTGATGCAAAATACCAGAAATCTGTTGGCTTTTATAAAGGGTATTTATCTGAGGTAGAAGCCTACAGTTACCAGGCCATAAAGCATAAGTTACTTCCCTCACCAAAGTCTGTTGCCATGTTTTGGAGCAAGATGGCTGCCAATATCTGCAAGGATTCAGGCTTCCTCCTCCCCTAAGGCTCCATGGTCCCAGCTTCTTCCAATATCAGCTGTAGGCTGGGATAAGTCTCGTGGCTCTCCTCAGGCTCATTTCTCTCCTAGTCCAGCTGCTCTGCTTGCTCCACAAGGCCAGCTGTAAACTATTAGGCAAAGGGCTTGTCTCTTTTCTCTGGGCCTCTGCCATGTCTAATGGAGCCTTTTCTCTTTCCTCTTGTATCTGCTTCTCTGTGTATGTACTTCCCAAGGCTCCAGCATTTAAATTCCAACTAACTACTGTGCCTTGTTTTCTCTGTGAGTCCCCGCCCACCAAAGGGACAGGGACTCAACGTCCTACTGGTGTGGCCCAATCAAAGCCTTAATTATAATTTAATCAAGTAAAAGTGAAACCTCTAAATCAAATCCAATGTAATATGAACAGAGTAACAGACCTGTTCACAAACATAATCCAAATATCTATTTTTGGAATTCATAAGCAATATCAAACTGCTACAAAGTCCCAAGTGTTTTCAACTCATTTCTAATTGAAAACCTTATATTTTCTCCTAAACTTCTTTCTGGAAACTCAATTTCTGCGTGATTTACTATCGTATGCAGGTTCTAACATTTTCTCCAAATGTAAGATCAGTGTCCACTATCTGTAAATTTTAACATCACTACGGTAGGCGCATTTGTTGAGTGAACAAAGGCAGAAAATTCAAGTACCACTGAGTGTGAGTCTCAAAATGCAAGGTTAATTTATAAAAGGTTTAGGGCACTCAACATGAAAACAGAGACAGAAGCACTGAAAAAAAGTTAGCTCATGCCACCAAGAGACTTGTATATAATGTTCATTATCTAAGCATTTTACTTTCACTTATAAGAAAACATTTGCTGAAAGTGAATGGTAGGTTTTTCCTTAGCAGCTGTAACCAAGCTTTTAGAGATTTGTGAACTTGAGTACTCAGGGGTGAGTATGAGTAGTATGACCACCATGGCACAGAAAGCTGGTAAAATATGAAAAAGGTAGGATGCAATCCTACAGTATTCTGTCCAATAAGTAAATAAAACCAGCATTATAGAAATATCATACTAAATGGAGGGGAAAATGTTGATTTGAAATGATAACAGGAGTTTTTATTGTATGAAACTTTGTTCTGTGTCTATGAATAAACCTAAGAACTCTTATGAAGTTTTCATTCAAGGACTTTGGCTGAATCAAACTTACAGGTTTACCCTGCCTAGAGTTGAGAAACTGCATTGAATAGAGATTCAAATCCAGGGCTTCAATGCGGGTGGCAGATTTGGAAGAATGCTGGAACATTTGGTGCTTGAAAAGAAATCAGGCCATAGCACAGTGAAATAATGTATGATATAAAAAATAATAATCATTTTAGACTTTTCCTGTGCTGGCTGCCAAAGGGGATGGGGAAAAAGAATTAAATTTTTGAAATATTTAAACATGTACACAAACAATGCAAGGTAGAGCATAACACAGTTGATAAGAAATAGAAATAAATGTTTCACAGTATCAGAGGATGGTGGATTTATTTCTAAGAGGGGAGAACAGAAAGTCATGAAGTCTTCAAGTAGTAGTTAATATTTGATCTGTATTTTGAAAGGTGTATGCATCATAGACAGTGTGAGAAAATGTCCAGTGTCAGGAAATTAGGGGACATGAATTAAATATGGGGTATTGGATACAGTGAATGTTGTGGGATATGAGCCTGGGAGGAAAAGATTTGGGGACTAGGTTGTAGAATGCATTGGATAGCAAGCTAAGGAATTTATACTTATGAAGACAAAGACTGGTTGTTAAAGTTGTATTTTAGAGATGGTATGTTTGCATTAGGGCCTATTTTCTGGAAATAAAAAATAAAACAACACAGAAATTGAAAGACCACCACACATTTCTTACGAAAGAAAATATTTGGAAATTTCTGTGTGTTCTCTATTTATGTTAGGGAATTTTACTTTCTGCTCTTCTTGTATACAGTGGGATTTGCTATAAATCTTGGAGTGTGTTTTTTTGTTTTGATTTTATTTTTGTTTGCTTGTTTGTTATGTTAATTTTCGATTCTCTAACTTACCCCTCCTGTGTGGTGTCATTTCCCCTTGTGATTTTTTACCTGTCACCAATTGCACAAACCCAATTTGGATCATCTTAGTTACCTGCTTCCACTTGAGGTAATTGGAAGTTTTCTGTCTAACCAGCCCTTCCAGGCAAAGGCTAAGGCTTCTGTGTCTCTAAAGAAACTACACTTTTATTGTAGGTAGTGTTCTGCTTTCAGAGGTAGACAAAGTTATGTAAATCGGATGAGCACAATGAGCCATGCCTAGCACAGAGTCCAGATCAGTAGTTCTTATCTCTCGCTTCAGAGTAATGGCTGGGTGCTTTTTACAAAATATCCAATTCCCAGGATCCATTCCAGTAAATCAAAATCTTTATGGATGAAGGCTGGGCATAAGTATTTGTAAAAGTTCTTGAGGTGTTAATTGGCAGATAAACTGTAATTAATGTAAATCCATGGTTCTCAAATGCATTTTTGCAGACCAATCACTTGGAGATTGGGTTTTTAAATTCTATTTTAATTGTTATGACTATTCCCAACCATTTGCAAGAAATTTAAAAAATGAAAAGAACTATGTGGATCCCAGGGATTATCCACCCCCCTCCCCCACCCCTTCCCTGCACACACTACCCTGGTGATTC
This sequence comes from Chaetophractus vellerosus, assembly GCA_004027955.1. Lineage (NCBI taxonomy): Eukaryota > Metazoa > Chordata > Mammalia > Cingulata > Chlamyphoridae > Chaetophractus > Chaetophractus vellerosus. The sequence goes on from PVKH010022162.1 coordinate 12,696, forward strand.
TCAGGCGGGGCACGTGTGGACCACAATTTGAGACACAGAGATAAACAACTCTAATATAATAATCTATAGTAGGTATTCAGTTTTTTCTACCCTGATATATTTGCATTTTAAAAGGACAAAGCTTTAATAAGTTCTAACTGTAATACTGGGGGAAATGAGTTCCGGTTGTGAGTAGATAGAGACCATCTAGGAACTCTTTATGCATTGGAGAAGGACTTAGGAAAGTCATCCTAATGGAAGTAATCCTTAAGCCAAATATTAAACTATGAGAAATTGAATGTAGAATGCTCTTGAGTGCTAGTGGACTATCATGAGAGACAGTAAGAGAGAAAGAGAACAGAGAGAGCATAGTATAGAAATAGAAGAGAAAAGTCTCCAAACAAGAGGGCAAAGCTTGAGAAAAAAACAAAACAAAAACAAAAAAACCCTATGAGGTCAGAAACTAATGGGGTGCTAAAAAAAAAGATAAGGCCAGAAAAATAAGACAATGATTAGGGAAACTTGCATTCCACTGTGGAGCTTGGATTTTAAAGGGATGCAACATTTTCAGTTTGGAATACATTTAAATTACTTTAGTCTCAGCAATTTTGCTTAAATGAAAATATTGTAGTAACACAGAGAAAGAAAAGGATATACCTGCTCAAACCCATTTTCCTGCTGCTTGTAAATGTGTCTCAGATTGTTCAGTAGGGTAGCAAGGATTAAAGAAGTTGTGCAATGCATTTTAATTTAGGGATTGAGACTTAATGTTAAATTTTAATCGGTTTTGCAAGGTTTCCACATCTTAGAAGTGAAAGTATTTCCTTTTTTTTTTAATGTTTAGGAGAAAGGAGAAGCAACAATAGCTTTTATTTAGTACTGGGATCTTATACTCAGTTTCCTGTGTTACAATTGCTTGCACATCCCTGACCAGGGGGAGTTTAAACAACATGGCAATGTCTAGTGGCAAGGAGAGAAGAGACTGGGCAGCTAGTAAATCCTTTAGCCAAGTATAAAACCTTCTGCTCACCTTTTCAAATTAAAGCTGAATTTGGTGATGATTTGTGAAATCCTTGTTTGTTATTATTCCACGTTCATAGTGTGACATTTATAGGCTCAGGAGAGTTATTGGCAAATACTTAAAAAAGTTCCCTAGGCCATTTATGTCCTGCACTATTGGGCACAAAGACACTTTGTCACTCTGGGCTACACGTCGTCATACTTGAACACGTTGGCTTCATACTGGACATTCTCCCTTCTGTGGTATTTTTAAAGAAGAGATAGTCTTGTCTCTAGGTCTTGAACACCTGATAGATAGTTTCTGAGGTTTGTAGACCAAGAGGTTGCTCTTCTCATTAAATATCAACCCCCCATCTACCTTCCTGATATAATTGCAATTTTATATTCTTACCAGAATTCTTATGGATATCCTAAGAATAATCATGATATCCATTTTAGGGAATTAAAATGGAGCAAAAAGTAGCCA
>PVKH010022163.1:0-14160 GCA_004027955.1 Chaetophractus vellerosus
TGGTTTATACTTTGCACTGCACAATTTTATATGTTTTAACAAAATGTATAATGGCCTGTATCTGTCATAGCTATGTCATGCAGGACAATCCCAATGTCCCCAAAATACCCCATGTTGCACCTATTCTTTCCTCCCCTCAGAACCTCTGGTGGCCACTGCCTTTATAACAATGTTACAAGCTCCTCCATTGCTAGAATAATAATAAGTCTACTTTAGTCCTTAGTTACATTCCCCCCTTATGTTTGTTCATTCCTCAATCTTGAGGATTTGGGGATGGCGATGCCCACTCTGCTTCCAATTGAGAAGGGGCCTAGATCCCATGGAGCAGATAGATGGAACTGTCTTGCTTGCAGTTGTAGATACTCTCTGTTTTTTGGGATGGGTGTTGTCCATCATCATCCTTTTGTTAGTTGTCCTGGGTAAGTCCAATGAACTGGAGAGTAGGTGTTCATATATCAGGGCTCAACTGATATATGAACAGACCAAAGATTTAAGTCTCTGAGATGCATATTTAATGAGTTTAATGCTACATTTAGGTTCAAATAAAAGGGGTTGAAGAGCCATGTGTAGGGAAATTATAAGTGAATCTAATTCTGTTACATTGGGGAGCATATATTCCAAGATAAGGCCCACTGAGAGGGTGCCGAGTTCCTGAGATTATCTGCCCGCATATAGTATCTAGATGTCTCTAGAGCTTTCAGGAGGCCCCTTGCTTGTGGCATTGTTTACTTTGGCAGTCAATGAGATCCCCCTGAGTTGTTCATAAGTGTAACTTCTAGAATGACCTCCCAACTCACTTTGAAATCTCTTAGCCATAATAACTCATTCGTATTTAATATTTCCCCCTTTTGTTTAAGGTCTTTTTCCAGATGCATTGCTAGTTGGTGCTTGGTAATAAACCCTCTGTGCCAGGGAGGCTTATCCCAGGAGTCATGTCCCACACCGGGGGAAAGGTAGTGTTTTTATATGCTGAGTTTGGCTTAGAGAGAGGAAAGCTGGAAAAATTTGAGCAACAAGATTAATTAAGTAGTCTTGGATTATAACCCAAATTATAAAACAGATGTATGTGATTTCATAGTGTTATAAATAAGTGATTGAATAATTAAATATATGGGGAGAATAGGAAAATCTATAATAAATATAGGGGGGAGAATTGACAAATCTCCCATGCAGAAGAATTCCAAATAATTTATGTAGACACTCTGCCCATAAGGAGGTAGAATATAATTCACTCTCCTTACATGTAGACTGCAGGTAGTGACTTCCTTCTAAAGGGTACAGTATGGAAGGGAGGAAAAAGAGTAGCTTTACCATGGAAAAACCTGACAAATACTACCTTAACCAGGTATTCAAAATTAATATCAACCATGATAAATAATGTTCATATGTTCAGTGTTGATATGATGTAATGAGAGTGGCACTTTACCCTCTGGTCTTCCTCTCCAAAACTCATAACCCCAGTCTAATCATGAGAACAACATTGGAAAAATCCCAGTTGAGGGACATACTACGCAATATCTGACCAGTACTTCTGAAAACTGTCAAGATCATAAAAAACAAAGTCTAAGCATCAGACAGCCAAAAGAAGCTTAAGGAAACACTACTGAATGTAATGTAGTATTTTGAATGGGATCCAGGAACAGAAAAAGGACATTTGAAAAAAAATGAAGGAAATGTGAATAAAGTATGGACTTTAGTTAATAATAACTTATCAATATTGGCTCATTAACTTGTGGCAAATATTCCATACTAATGTAAGATATTAATAATAGGGGAAACTGGGCATGGGATATATGGGAACTCTCTGTACTATCCTGGTAACTTTTCTGTATCTCTAGAACTATTCTTAAGAAAATTTGTTTTTAAAAATTCTCAAGTGGCCGAATACATAGACTAGGAGATGAAAGATGGAAAAAAGTTGAAGAAGACTCTGGAATTTCAGGGTCAATGAGAAATAGTCAATTTAGGATCTAATTGTTTGCTTTGTGGGTTTATCTGTTGCCCATTTGGGGTAGATTTTTGGGGTACATTTGGGGAAGATTTTTCCAAATTCAAAAGAAAAAGAAAATAATCTTCAGTCATCAAATACCCCTCAAGTATAGCTTCCTACAAATTTTTTTCTTTCTAGTGTTTGGAGTTTCTGTCATTTGAGTTGAAATATTCTAAAAACGTAACCACCCTCTTTTTTTGCACACTGCTGAAGATGAGACAAAATCATTTAGATGGAAATTAGAATAGCTGGTATTCCAGACTAAGGTAATACGTTTCTGCATTAACAATTCATGAATATAATTTCTTTGTGGAAGATATGATTTATATTAATCTTCTACTGGTGTTCCTAAATTTTATTTTTTTTAAATTTCATTCACTCATCTAAAACTTATTGTATGCTTGTATACAGGATGATATTGTATGTTTATGTCAGGAAGGTGATTATAGTTTAATGCTAGAGATAAGACATGCTTATAAACAACTGTAGTATAAAATAGAGGGTTATAACTTTCAAATAGAGGTGCTGATAAAGTGCTATACAAGATGAATAGAATTCGGAACATATTACTCCCAATTGGAGGATTTTGGAAAGGTTTCACAAAGGAAATGATAGGTTTACTTGGTTTTCAATAATTGCAGATTCCTCTAAGTCAGTGATTATGTATCCAGAATACATAAAGTACTCTTTACAATTCTATAATAAAAAGACAATCCAATAAAAAAGTTGTGAATCCCTAGCACATAGTACATATTTAATAACATTTGTTAAATGACTCAAGAATTTGTAAATGTTAAGATAGGAGGAATGAAAGACATTCCAGTCATACCTATGGCTTCTTATGATGTGTTATAAAACCAATATCTATGTCTCTTTTTTTCCTAGTTGATTCCTCAGTGTATAAATTTGTTAATTTGATTCTGTCACTTTCCATTTCTGATCTCAACAAGTATATTATTTATTAATATATTATTTGCAGAGGCTTTTATAGTGACTTTCCAATGTCTGGAATATGGAATAGCAAAGTCAGTCCTTTGTTAAATTAGGGGTACTTTATTTCTTAGGATCCCACTGTCTAGCTTTACATTTATTTAGGTAACTTGTTTTTTTGTTTGATTCTCTTCTTTGGGCTACTTTAAGACTTGTGAAAATCTCACCAAAGGGTGATACAGGTTCAGAGAGAAAAAGGAAGTAAAACTCTGTCAACTGAGTGGGCTCCTTAGCAACTCTGGTCAGGGATCTGGTGAGGGCGGTTAAAACTATGTTTAAAATAAAGATTGCACATCATCTGTGGATTTCAGGTCTGTGTTCTCTCCGCCATTTTTATGGATAATTAAGAGATGGCTGATAGCACATCTCAGGCATTTTTAGGAGGATTTCTCTATCTGTTGCATTATTGTAATTCATTTTTTAAATGATTCAAGTTTTTAATCTACAGGCAATAGCAATAATGCATACTGCCTTCCACCCAAGAACTGCAAAGTTCCTTAAAAGTATATTTCTAGGGATATAATTCCATTAAAAACTAGTACTGTTCTTAGATATGATACCAAAAGCACAAGTGACAAAATTAAAAAAATAGATAAATTAGACTTTATTAAAATTAAAAAACTTTTGTGCTGTAAATGATACCCTCAAGAAAGTGAAAAGACAATCCACTAAATGGGAGAAAATATTTGCAAATCATGTATCTGATGAGAGACTTTTATGCAGAATATATCTTCCTACAACTCAATAATAAAAATACAAATAACCCAATTTTAAAAAATGGGTGATGGATTTGAATAGACAGTTCTCCAAAGAAGATATTCAAATGGCCAATATGCACACGAAAAGACGCATAACCTCATTAGTTGTTATGGAAATGCAAATCAAAACCACCAGGAGATACCACTTCACACTGACTAAGATGAGAAAAGAGACAATACAAACCTTGAGAAGATTTAGAAAAACTGAGCCCTCATACACTGCTGATGGGACTGTAAAATGGTTCAGCCATTTTGGAAAAGTTTGGTAGTTCTTCAAAAAGGTAAACATAGAGTTAACATAGGGCCCAGTGATTCCCCTCATAGTTACGTATCCTAGGGAATTAAAAAAATATGTCCACTCAAAAATTTGTACACAAATGTTCATAGCAGCATTTTTCATAATAGCCAAAAAGTGGAAACCCAAATGTCCATCATGATGATAAATAAAATGTGGTATAGCCATACAATGGAATGTTATTTGGCCATAAAAGGGAATGAAGTATTGATACATGCTACAACATAGACGGGTCTTGAAAACATTATGCTAAGTGAAAGAAGTCAGACATGCCCAGAGCAGCAAATCCATAGAGACAGAAAGTAGATTAGTGGTTGCCAGGAGCTGGTTGGAGGGGGGTTGGGGGGAGATTAGGAGGGAACGGGATTTAGTTACTAATTTGTATGGGGTTTCTCTTTGGGGGGGATGAAAGAAAATATTCTAAAGTAAGATTGTGATGGTGGTTGCACAACCTTGTGAATATACTAAAAACTACTTAATTGTATACTTTGAAAGGGTGAATTATATAGTATATGAGTTATATCTCAAAAAGCTAATTTTTAAGAACACAATTCTTTGTTATGACTATTTATATGATAGCTTCTTTCAACCCACCAATACATAATATTTGAAAACTATCCACAGGCCTAGGAACATTAAGCCAAAGGACAAATCAGACTAGCAGGCCAAAGATTCCCCATGTCTGTCCTAGTGATTGGTCAAATGAGATGAAGCTTAAACAGTTTGTGGTTAAATAATTCTTTTAGTGATTAAGAGTTGGATTGTTTCTTAATAGGATAACCGCATAATAAAGATAGCAGTGGCAGACTAGACACCTACAACAAAATCTGAATAAATGTCTTCTAAGAATGGTTCTAGCTGGCATCCAGTAAGGAAAAGTTATAGGGTGATATTTTGGGGGGGCTATGTGAATGCTTTAGTTCTTGATATTTTAGAAGTAAGAGGTATTTATTTAATACAAATCTTTTAAATTTGTGTGATATGCTGTTTCCATGAATTTGCAAACACTAAAAAATATGAAAAGGTTAGGAACTGCTTAGAAAAATTGTAGTAACCCTTGCTATTCCTGAAAAGGTAATTATACCAAGACTGTATTCAATTCTGGAGTCAACAGAATGTAAGTCAGAGTAATTTAGCAAACACTAGAAAGCAGCTGAGAAAAAAAAAATTGGAAAATTAAATTAAGCATTAGCTTCTTGATTCAGTATTTTTATCTGTGGCTCATTGTACTTTTTTTGTTTGCCTTAGATTGGCTTTGGTAATTAGATGTTGAATTAACCTTAAAGACTTAATATGGAGAATTTCTTTAGAATTCTCTCCTGCTTGGTCTCTATTCAGAGCTAACTCTTAAATGAAATGTGAACCTCATTCATTCATTCAGGAATTACTTATTGAGTGCCAGTCTGTGCAAAACATTATGCTAGGTTCTGGACATTTCTAAAATGATTGAGAAGATTATTGCAAAATTGAGCTCTGAGGTATAGTTTAAGGTAACATTACAGTGCTATGAATAATGATAGCAGTAAAGAGTCCATACTTTTGTAGATAAGAAATAGAATAGTTCCATTGAACTCCTGCATGACAGAGTGACAAATGGCAACAGACCTTGTTTAAACCCTGACAGTGAGCTAAAAGAATGACTAGAATGACAGAATTTCTAGTTAGTGAGATAGTGCTTTGACTTGATGTTAAAGCCAGCTATTCTCATGCTCAGATATAACAGCATTGAATTCACATATGAAGGAGAATGGGTGGCAAATACTACATTTCTCCTTTTTCCTCTTTTCCTTTTGCCCTTTCCTTACACTTGAATGCCCCTTCTGACCAATCCTATCTCCCTTTTTTTCTCCTCCTCCCATATTACTGTTGGTTAAAAAACTGTCTTACTAGTTTTATTGTCACTGATATTTCCTAACAAATCATCTGTTCTTCCATGTTGAACTTAAAGAACATATGTATATGTACATACAAATATGTACATAGAGTCTTGCCAACGTTTTCTTTCTCTTTCCTACTCTCTTTTGCCATTTTTAATTGATCTAGTAATGATCGATGTGGGTTATGCTGCCTAGCAGCCTTTTGGTATGAATCATTTAAGCATAGTCAAGAATACAAGATATACCAGAGGGGAAAGTGAAGCTGTCATAACTTATTAGCCTTTTCTCTTATGTTAGAAGAGACAGCATGACAGGAAAATGAGCCCCTGCAATAAATGCCATATCCAAAAAGCTAAGATTAAATTGAAAAAATATCTAGGAAAATGATGTAATTTGACAATTATTCAGTCATGTCACTTGTGATCTTCTTGAAAGAAAACAAATGCCTTCCTGGACACATCTTACTGTCTGAGTAATGCAGGAAAGCCGGAACTCTATCTAACAGGTTTTTAAATTAATGGATAAGACTCCGTTTAAACTGGAATGGACATTTAGCTATTTTTTCCTACTAACTAGTGGTTATAGGCTTGAGAGAAAAGTCAGATTTGTTTTAGACAAAATAAAGGAATTTTACTTTTCTCTCTACATCTGAGTTGTAGCATGTGTTAAATCATGTGTTGCAGTTACATTTAGGGGGCAGCAAGAGGAAGCAGAGTTATCTGAGGTTCTGAGGCAGAATGTTCAAAGAGGTAGTTGATGAATATAGAGTGTGTGGTATTGTGAAGCAAAGGGGGCAACTGTACAACACAGAGTGAACCCTAATGTAAGCCATGGACTATAGTTAATAGTACAATTATAATAGTATTCTTTCATCACTTGTAACAAAGATACCACATTAATGCAAGGTGTTAGTGATGGGGGGGGGGAGTTAATATGGGAACTTGGTATTTTCTGCAAGATTTTTCTGTATACCTACAACTTATCTAATAAAAAAATTGTATTAAAAAGTTTCAGAAAATGATGGTCGTTAATGTTGAATGCTGTCTAATGTTTAGGGAAAATGATGGAAAAGTACCCATTGGATTTAGCAACAAGGAGGTCATTAGTGGCCTTTGCTGGAAGCTTTTAGTGACATAGTGTGCCTGGGGGCCTAATTGAAATAGAAGTGTGAAGATTCAGGATGTATCAGGAAGAAGATAAGGATGCTCACTAGTGCTGCTTCTATTCCCCACTGTACTGGAAGCTCATTCTTAAGACAACAACAAGAAAAAAAAGCATAAGTTAGAAAGAAAACAAAAATATCATTTCTTACAGATATTATGATTAGTGATTTTCTACTAGAAAAATCTAAGAAAATTTACAAACTATTAGAACTCATAAAAGAATTTGTCAGGTCACTGGGCACAAAAATGTGTAAAAATCAGAGTTTGATTTTTGTTCTAAGTACTGGTATGTATTGTCTTGTTTAATCCTCTCAATATCTGATGATGATGATGTACAATCATAATCCCCATTTTTTTGATGAGGAAATTGTGGTATAGAGAGATTAACTAACTAGCACAGCCACATGGCCATGCTGGCACTGGTGGGAGGATTTGAGCCCAGGAAGTCTGGTTGCAAGAGTCCCTATCTTTTTGTTTTAATTGTGGTAACATATATAGATATAACAAAATTTGCCATTTTAATCACTTTTAAGTGTACAATTCAGTGGCATTAATTACATTTACAATGTTGTGCTCCCATCACCTCTTCTTTACCAAATCTTCTTCTTCACCCCAAACAAACTCTGGACCCATTAAGCAATAACTCCCCGTTTTGACCTGCCCTTGACTGCTGATAACCTCTAATCTACTTTCTGTCTCTATGAATTTTGTAGCCGGTACTCTTAACCACTGCTCTACACTGTCTTCAAAGGCAGGGACAGAGGTAGAGAGTAATTAGCAGGGAGCTACGATATAAGGAGAGTTTGTTGTTGTTTCTATTTAAAGATAGAATTTTGAGCAGGTATATGAGTGACAGGGAAGATTGGGACTAATTAACAGAACTTGTTTCTAGAGAAGACAAAAAGAAGTAAGATCAAAAGAACTCAAGACAATTCCATCCTTGGTCACAAGAAAGGACCCCTCTTCCTCTGACGCCAGCTCAAGGGTTAATATGTCTGAAAGAAACTGCAGAATTTGGAGTAGGCTTTTCCGTGTTCTGCTAATCCTGTTGACAAGTGCTCTCTGACTACATGTTACAAGCAGTGATGCGTTAGTTGCTGTTTCTTTAATTTTTGTGACATATGACACAATTTCTCTGGCCAGAGGCTTCTCTTAGGTCAACATGCATTCCTCACTTAGTTCACCCAAGCAGTGCCTTTAGAGAGAGAGTTACTATGGGGAAGGTCTGGCAGGAGCACAGCATGCAGTACTTTTGAGTCATTCTGTTTAGTTGGCTTTAGGACAGAATGAAAGCCTCCCACCTACAGATAAAAAAGTACCTGACGGATATCACCTCTCTTAGATATCTGGTAATAGCTCAGGTTTCATCATATATAGACGGAAAATATAAAACATTGTGGACATTTAAAAATAAGAGCAACACTGTTCAATTGGCAATTGGTCCAAATAAAAATAGTCAGATACCAACTTCTAAGAAGAGAATCATCTGCATAATTGCACGTCACTGACTGTGTAGAGCCAAAAATGTCTCCAAATTTTATTACTTCAATTGAAGACTAATAAAACTACGAGGCAGATACTAATTAGAAGACATTCTTTGGACAAGAAAATCAAATATCCTTTAGGAGGTACAACACATTTTGATACCTTCAAAAGAATGCCAAGAGAATTTGGCAAAAGACAGTCTAGCAAACGCCAACATGGTCGTCAGCCAGGATACTGTGTGCTTGACTCACAGCCAGTCAGGCACGTGCAAAGTCAAGCGAGTTGCTTCTCTACACCACGAGAAGGTTTATGTTTCACATGTGTGAAAATTTCAGTCAGAATTTCAGTCAGTAGTCTAAAGTATACAGTTTGTCCAAGTAGTATACAGTTTGTCCCAAGGTTGATTTTGATGTATAGTGTTTGTAGGTTCCTTTGTCCATTTGTCAGAGTGGCATGGCAAGAAAACAAAAATTTTAAAAACCATGGATTTACATAGAGTGTCTTTGGGTTTTCAGGTATCATATCTTGTAACCCAGTCAACCCTAGAAGAGTCAACTGCAATATCATGGTTGCAGGCTCCTTGGGGCTTGCACTGAAGTCTGGAACCTGCTACATAGACTGGGAGGAATTCAGCATTTCTGGATACTGTGCACTGAAGAACAGGGTCTTTGGCATATATGGAAATGGACAGGAAGATTCTAACAAGAATTAACAGTATTCTGGTAGGCTAACCTAAATGGGAATTCTAAGAGCATGTAACATTCAGTATTTCAGGGAGTCATCTTCAGGGATCGAGGAAACCAAAAGAGAGAGATGGATGATGCAAGGGCACAAGGTGAAGATGTAGTTCTCTAACCCGGGTACAGGGAAAAGAGATGCCTGGTTACACACAACCAGTTGCTAGGTTAGTGCTAGAGTAAGCCTGATACAGAGCTCATCAGTATTGGACTAGTGATTCTTAACTCCCTTCATCTCTTCTCCCTCAGCCCCCAAATTTTTGACTGTCCTAAAGCCTGGAGAAAGAACCAATTCTGAAAGTAACTAAAGTCATTGTGAATTCGGTGTTAAGATTGGGGGTGGGTAGAGGGGCAGGGAACTAGGCAGGCCCTACCACACTAACAGGGGAATATTTTGCTCAGATGGATAGGTACATAAGCCCATTAACTCCCAAAGGAGTATGGAAGGGAACATTACTTTCTCTCTGTAATTCCTGACTGCAAAATTAAGTGGTGCAGAAACTGACGCTAATGCAGGTGGCAAATGAGAGGAATGTAACTCGGTTTAACAACCTTTAGAAGTCTGTGAACTTTAGTGTAAGAAAATACACAGGCATTATTTGATCGGTAACTAGTCAAATAATTCTAACTAAGAAATCCTGAAAAAATAAATGACCTAGTTGAAAAAGGACAGTTGAATAAACAGTAGTCATTCCTGCATGATCTGTACACTTTAAGATCCTATTGTGGTAAATTATATCACTGTACTTTTCAAGTAGACCAGATTCAATTAGACTCCTGACTGAAGAGCATACTTTTTATTCACTTTTTATGATCAAAATTGGGATCTTTTTCACGCTCAGTTTATTTCCAAGGAGGCAAGATTGTGCTCACAGGATCATGGCCCACAGTTTGTAACTAACCATAGGATTCCCTCTTGCCCTTATTTGTGTGGATGCAAGAGATTTAGCTCAGATTCCAACAAACTCTTAGGATTCTTATTGCTATTTTTCACTCCATTGTATTCTAGGAATTTGTAAGCAAGTAATAGGCGTATTTAGTGATGAATACACCTGCTATTTATTTACTTTATGCCAATGGCAAACAAAAGAACTGGTAGACAATGAGGAAAGAACTGTTGGTTCCACAATGATCATTTTTAGCTACATCTGTGTACACATGGTAATCATCAGGAGCAAAATACAGCTTAGAAAAAGGAGAAAAATATAGTAGCTTTTTCCTTTAGAATTGCTTAGGATTCCTCTGGATTTGAGTAGCTGGAATTTCCCTGCTGAGATGCTTCATTTCTAGTTCTGTATACAAAACTGCCCATAATTTTCTGTTTGAGAAAAAGTACCACTGTGATTAAGCCTGGGGTTTCCTCAGGGAAAAAAATTTTTTTTTAATATCAGGCACATTTTTGTGATGTACAGAGTTTTGCAACTAAATCTGATAACAGGTTTGTAGGTCAATTCTCTCAAGAGTAAATAAATGAAAATTACAAGCTGTTAAGAAAACAATAATGTAAGGTCCAATCATTTTAAAAGTAATTGATCGTGTGCTATAAAATTGAGGGAAAAAAGAACTAGATAGACTGTGAGAATATAGTAATAGATATTCTAGTATATTCTAGTACAGTCAAATGTTATTTTAAATTATAAAATTGGTATGACAAGAGTAGATAACAAGTGGAGCACATTTTGTTCAAGACAAAGCATTTTGAATGAAATTTGTTTCATTCAGGAAAAAAATGTTAGGTGACAACAGTTGCCTGGGCCTATAAACAAAGCTAGTGAGAAAAGGCTTTGCTTTTTCTGGGTCAGATTTCAGAAGTGATCCTGTTTAAGAAAGAAGTTCATACCTTACTGATCCCTAGAAAGGCACTAAGCAAGCAGCCACCAAGCCTGGCTCTCCAGAGTACCCATCCCCTGGCCTGTCATTCATTTGGTATATATACCTGTTTGCTTTGTCTACACCAATCACATGTAATATTCTCTATTCTCCTAACACTCCTACCTCTGGGTAATTTTTCCACTTATCCATGTGTACCAAATTTTATTCCAAAACCGACAGTATTCCATATTTACACTCTTAGAGTACTTGTCATAAGTTATGATTTAGTGCATAGAGTTTTCTGAGATTCTGAAAAATGAATGCTCACTTCCTGAGTCTAAATTATTCAGTTGACCCTCTCACTTGGGAAGAGCTACTTAGAAATTATGTATGCCTCTTTTTTTCCTTTGCTAGAATGTCCTTCTTCATGTCTGTCTTCCTTCAAGACCCATTTAAATGGTATTTCCTCTATGAAACCTGCTCTGACTCTACCCTGGCCTCCAGTTGGAAGTTCTCTCTTCCATCTTCCAATTCTGATAGAATTGAATCGTTATTTTTCTCATAGAGGGTTTTGTGATATTCTGTTCTATATTGTATTTATTTGTATATATAATGTCTCTGTCCTAATAATAATGAGGATAGTAGCTACCCTATATTAAGACCTTTCGGCTTGCTAGCTACTGTGCTAAATACTTTAGTCCTCACAATAGGTGTGTAAGTTAAGTGTTATTATCCCACGTATACAAATGAGGAAATTGAGAGTAAAAGAACGTGAGCAAGGTTGGCCAAGGTCGTAGAGCTAGAAATGGTAAAGTTGGGATTCAAAACCAAATCTGTTCAGTTCTGGAACCTATGCTTTTAACTACCACCATATTACTCAATTATGAATTTCTTAAGGTATGTGTTGAGGCAGAGTGAGGGATGGGCTGGGGTGCAGGGTGTGAATGGTGATTTTGGAGGGGAATGGAGGAGATTCACATTTACTTAATATCTAATCTGTACCTGACACTTGACTAGGTGCTTTCAGGTGTATTATTTACCTTATGAGGTAGATGTTATCATTCCCATTTTACAGATCAGAAATCCAAGGTTCACCATAAACAAAGTTAAGAAGACAAGTATCAGACTTTGAGAAAATATTTGTAGTACATGTAACTGGGGAAGGATTGAGAGCCAGAATATATTAGAGAGTCCCACAAATCAATAAGGAAAAGAACAATCCCCCCAATTAAAAAGATAGTCAAAAGACATAAATAGGAAGTTTACAGAAGTGGAAACATGTAGGAGCCAAAAAATATATGGAATGATACTCTACCTCTTTAGTAATTAGGTACAATTAAAACAATGAGATAATATTTCATACCCATCGCATTGGCAAAAATTTAAAATGTCTGACATCTAGTGTTGGTAAATGAGAGCACTCCTAAAATGCTGGATACAAATGAAAATTGGTATACCACTACAGAGAGCATTCTGGCTATGCCTAGTAAAGTTAAAGATTCTCAATTGTGACCCAGTAATTCCACTTCTAGATATATAACCTAGAGAAATTCTCCCAGGAGACATATTCAGTGTACTAGTATCATTTGGGGAATAGAAAAATTGTGGTATTTTTATACAGTGGAAAATCATAGGAAGTTAAAACAAATGATCTGCCAGACATCTGTTTATTTTCTTTACTTTTTTCTATGAAATATTTCATAATTTAAAATAAAAAATATATAAAAATAAGAGATGAAACAAGGAAAACCTAAATTCCATACCATGTCTTATATATTTTAATATATAATGTTTATTGAATTAAAACATTTATGTTTACAATGGTGACACAGTCACAGTGTGCTCAGTGCTTGCTCAGATATGTGCTGTATATCCTTCATATGCTTGTATTTTTTCCTCCACACCATCCCTACCTGGCAGGTATTGTTAGGTCAGCTAGTAAATGAGGGAAGTGAGGCTCAGGGAGGTAAAGTACATCTTTTTTTAATGTAAATATATATCATGCTGATTCTTAGAAATCCACTAAGTAGTACCTTTGAGTCTTGAAAGCATTAATGCTCCATTAACTTATAATCAGAAAATAACTTGAGTTCTCAAAAGACATCAGTTCAATATTGATAAAAAGTGAAATTCACATACTGTAAATTTTATATTCTCAGAGACGTTCATATTTGAAAAATCCCCTTTATAATTTAATTTTTTGGCTGGTGGAGGGATAGCTGATCTGTTGGGAAAGTAAGTCCAACTTACTTTAAGGCTTTAAAAATGCACTCTAGAGTTTTTAAGTCTAGAGGTTAAAAAGCTTGAGGGAGGAACTTACCTCTGAAAAAAACAAATGAAAAGGTTTTGAGCTAGAACAGCATCTTTCTCACGAAGTGATGAGTCCTCATTACCCAGCTCCACGTACCCTGCCGGTGGTCTCCCTGTTCTGGCAAAGCTATTTTATATTGGATTTCTTGTTCTTGCCCCTGAGCCTTTTTATATGCCATTTCCCTTGACTAAAATGTTTTCTCAAGATCATAGCTCAGAACTCCATTGTCAGGCTATCACAGTAACTGTATCATTTGCAGCCATTTCTAGACAACCTCCACATAGGAGGTATTAGGGAACCTTGAGGAAATGTAGGGGAGATGAGGATGTCCTTGGGTATCTGTTGTCTAGATGGTGACTGCAGTTAGAAGTCAGGAACATCTCTGGTAGACCCCTGTCCTCAACCTAAAAGTATACATGATTGCTGGAACCCAAATATGAAAGCTTTTTTAATCTTTCCACATTCCTGTGTAACTACAGATCTAGTAGATAAGCTAGCCACTGGACTTCTGACCTCCTCCCATCCCACCTACCCACTTTTCTTCTCTCTTAAACTTACCCCATCCCTTTTCTCCAAACTCATCACCTTCCTGAAACTTGACTGCCATTGTCGTTTTTCCATTCTCCCTACAGCCATTCTACAACAAATGCGTACAACTTGAAGCTTTGTACCATTAATCTGATAGCTACTTGCTTCTATGGAAAAGCAGTGTGCCCCTGTGGAAATAGATCAGCAGATCTAG
>PVKH010022165.1:0-13725 GCA_004027955.1 Chaetophractus vellerosus
TTTTTGTTTGTTCGTTTGTTTTTTAATTTTATTTTTAAAAAAGATACATAGATTACATAAATGTTACACAAAAATTATAGGGGTACCCATATACCCCCCTCCCACACCTTCCACAACCTCCCACATATACATTGTTCATCAGCGTGGCACATCACCTGCAATAGATATACACATTTTGGGGCTTTGCCACTAAGCGTGGACCATAGTTCACGTTGTAGGGAAAGGTGGTTTTTTAAATTTGTTTTTTTCTTTCTTTTTTTTTTTTTTCTTCTTCTTTTCACTGGAATTCACAGCATCAGAGAGACGATTTGATTTTAATTCCAAGTCCGTTGTTGCCTAGGATTAGAATTGACTGAGTGATTCTAAGATATTTAAGAATGAGGAGGTACTGATACATCACTGTGGTGGTGTGGCCATCACACACATATATCACACACGACAAGCAGACATTTATAACACACATATGAAGCACTTGTGCATCAGGATTCAAGAAACCTCTTTTCCAGAGGCAGTTTGGCTGCCAGCCCACATGGGAGGCCCAGGGCCCACATACATTCCAGGAAATGGGTTTTCCACATCCAGGGAAACTTTCCCACATCTAACGAGTAGTTCCCCGGGCCTGAACTCCTCTGGGCTTAAGAAGGAAGTGACCTGGATCTAGGTACAGGCAGCAGAGACCCTCTAAGGGCAGGAGCCCCAGGGAGTGCTGGCTTGGAGGGCCACTGTCCTTAATCTTGCTGCTGAGACCATTCGGGACTGAGCTTGGGCTGGAGGATTAGGCCATTTCTGAGGCTGGTATTCCATGTGGAAAGAAGTGGGGGATGGTAATACTAGAGGAAGAGGAGGTTGGATTTTTAAATTTTTAATAATCTAGGCTCTGGCTGGCAGTAGAAACTATTATAAATTTTTATAGGAATATACATCATTGTGACCCTTGTTGAATGTATGATTGTATGGTTTCTGCCCCCAACCCTTCAGAGCACCCTATCAAGGTGATAGCTCGCCTTGCTAACATTCATATGCTGTCAACTTAATCCAGACTCTCTTCTTTGCTGGTCCAGGGTCTGCTCCTTCCCCCTGGCTCAAAGTTTATGCCTTCTGGAGAATCTTGCCACCTTCCAAGGCAGAGTCCTTTTGCCATAGACGGAAGTATTCCCCTTGGGAATGGGGGAAGGAGGAGAGAAAAGGGGGGAAACTTTTATGGCAATTTTCTTGGTGAGGTGGAATTGGAATGAAACTATTTGGTAGGGAGTGGGGTTGGGAAAATGAATTTCTCAGCCATCAGATTATTTCTCTTTAATGACGCCCTTTTTTCTACCAGGCCAAACGGGGCCACCATATCTAGTCCTAGTTTTTCCTTTAAAAATTTTTTTTCAAGTACACAGGAAGTGCTTAGTATAGCAAATTTAGAAAATACAGATGATCAGAAAGAAGAAAGGAAGAACACTGACTATCTTGCCATCCAGCAACAAAACTGTAAACATTTTAGGGTAAATTCTTGCAGAAATTTTGATGTGTATAAAATTGTTTTAAAAATGGGATCATACTATACCTACTGTCTCATGACCTGCCCCTTTTTAAATTTAAAAGTATATCAGGAACATCATTCCATGACAATACCTGTAATTTTAAAAAAACAACTTTTATTTTGAAATACTTTCAAACTTATAGGACAATTAAAAAAATAATATAAATCCCATACAGAGAACTCCAACATACCTCTACCCCCGCCCCAGATACCCAGATCCACCAATTTTAACATTTTGCCACATTTGCCATCTCTCTCTTTTCATACTCTATTTAGAATCCATTTGCTGAATACGTGAGTGTAGGTTGTGTACAGCATGTTTCTTGAACATTTAATACACCACATATATTTCCTAAGAAAAGAATATTCACCTATGTAACCACCTTAAGTGCAGTTATCAAGTTCAAGAAATTTAACATTAATATAAAGTTGACAGTATTCCAATTTTTCATGTGTCCCAATAATGTCCCTTTGTGACTTTTCTCCTCCTCGGCTAGATCCCATCCAGGATCGTGTCTTGCATTTAATTTTCATTGTCTCTTCAGTTGCTCTTTCTTTTTTATTTTTAGCTGTGGGAACATATATACAGTATAAACTTTTCCCATTTCAACCCCCCCTCCCCAATTCTGTGGGATGAATCACATTCACAATCCTGAAGTAACTTCACCACCTTCCATTACTAAAGCTTTCTCATCTCCCCAGAAACCCTACACCCATTATGCATTAACTCCCCCATTCCCCCTGTCCCATGCCCCTGGCAACCTATACTCTAATTTCTGTCTCTATGAGCTTGCATATTCTTCCATATTTTCTTTATAGTTACCTTTGGGATTAAATTTAAGACCCTAAATCTATAACAATCTTGTTTTCTCTGATACTATCTTAACTTCAATAGTATATAAAAATTATGTTCCTATACCCATCCATCCCCGTACCTTTATATAACTCTTGGCACATTCTACATGTTTATATATTATGAGTCCAAACCCACTTATTTATCATTACATTTTATGCATTTGCCTTTTTTGTCCTGTAGGAAGGGAAAAAGTGTAGCTCCAAACACAAAACACATTAGTACTGGCATTTGTATTTACCCATGTTGTTCCCCTCGCCAGGATCTTTCTTTATTCATGTGGCTTCAATTTATTGTCTATTGTCCTTTCCTTTCAACCTGCAGAACTGTCTTTAGCATCTCTTGCCTAGTGGTGACAAACTTTCTCAGATTTTATTTATTTGGGAATATCTTAATCTCTCCCTCATTTTTGAGGGACAGTTTTGTTAGCTATAAAATTCTTGGTTGACAATTTTTTTTTTTTGTTTTCAGCACTTTAAATATGATGTCCATAGCAATGCAACTGGAAAAAGACCTTGGCCAAAAGGGGGAAAGGGTAAAGACAAATGGGTTTGTATGGCTAAGAGACTTCAAAGTAAGTCAGGAGGTCATTCCAGAGATTATGCTTATGCACATCTCAGCAGGACCTCATTGACTGCCAAATTAGATACTACCCCAAATAGCAGGGCTCCTGAGGGCTCTGGAGAGATCCAGACACTATGGTCAGGGCACATATCTCATGAGTTTGGTGCCTTGCCAGTGGGCCCGACTTTGGTGTTTGTGCTTCCCAGTGTTACAGAATTGGACTCAGTTGTGGTTTCCCTACACATGGCTCTTCGATCCCTTCTATTTGAACCTTTAGTTGGTGCTGGAGTTGGTAGGTGTACATCCAAGAGACTTGAATCTTTAGACTGTCCATGTGCCAGTTGGGCCTGAACCTCAACAGAGTTGCAACACCTACTCTCCAGTTCAGTGGACTCACCCAGGACGACTAACAAGGATGTGATTATGGACAATCACCACACCAAGGAACCGAGAGAATCTACAACTGCAAGCAAGAGAGTCCTATCCATTGGCTATATGAGACTGAAGTCCCCTCTCAATTAGAGGTGGAATGGGCATCACCATCCCAGAATCCTCAGGACTGGGGAACAAATGATGGACTAGAGTGGACTTACCGGTATTCTACTATAGACTTAGTGTGATTCTAGCAATGGAAGAACGTATATCATCTATGTGGAGGCAGTGGACACTGGAGGTTCAGAGGTCAGGGAGAGGGAAAACAGTGTAATGTGAGGGCATTTTCAGGACTTGGGAATTGTCCTGAATGACTTGCAACAATAGATACAAGCCATTTTATATCTTGCCATAACCTACAGAATTGTGTGGAAGAGAAGGTAAACTACAATGTAAACTATAATCCATACTTAGTGGCAATGCTCCAAAATGTGTTCATCAATTGCAATGAATGTACCACACCAATGAAGGATGTTGTTAATGGGGGTAAATATGGATGGTGTGGGGAGCAGGGCATATGGGAATCCCCTATATTTTTTATGTAACAATTATGTAATCTAAATATCTTTTTTAAAAAAATAAAACATTTTTTTAAAAAGTCATCCCACTGCCTTCTTGCCTCTGTGGTTTCTAATGAGAAATTGGCACTTAATCTCATTGAGACTCCTTTGTACGTGACACATTGCTTCTTTCATGTGGCTTTCAGAATTTCCTCTTTGTCTTTGGCATTTGACAGTTTGATTTTAATAAAATGGTGTTGTGTGGGTCCTTTTGGGTTTATCCTTTTTGGAGTCAATTGAGCATCTTGAATGTGTATGTTCATGTCTTTAGTTAAATTTGGGAAGTTTTCAGCCATTATTCTTTGAATGTTCTCTCTTCCCCTTTCTCTCTTTCTTCTCCTTCTAGAACTCCCACGATGCACATATTGGAAATGCGTAATGGTGTCCCTGTTGACTTTTCTTCAATCTTTCTTCTTTCTGCTTCTCAGACTGAATTATTTCAATTGTCTTATCTTCAGGATCCCTCTGTCTTTCTTCTGCCAGCTACAATCTTCTATTGAAACCCTCTAGGGAGTTTTTTAATTTCTGTTACTGTGGACTTCAGCTCTGTTTGGTTCCTTTTCATAGTTTCCATCTCTCTATTGATATTCTCTGTGTTCTTCTATCATTTTCCCGATTTCCTTTAGTTCTTTGTCCATGTTTTCTTTTAGCTCTTTAGCAAATTTAGGACAGTTTTTAAAAAGTCTTTGTCTAATATGTTCCAGGTCTGGTCCTCTTCCTTGATGGTTTCTGATGATTTAATCTTCCACTTTTCTGAGCCATCACTTCCTGTTTGTTTGTATGCTTTATAACCTTTTGTTGAATCCTGGATATTTTGATATTTTAATATGTTATCACTAGAATTTGGACTCTGAGGCATCTGTTGCTTACACTTGTATCCAGCTGGTGTTATTATAGAGCTTTCCTTGAATGCCAGGAGCTAACAGAAAAAAAAAAGAAAATACCCAGTCTTTGCAGATTGACCTATGCAAGTGATCTCATTCAGGGCTTATCCATACAATAAGTTTAGAGAATAGCTCCAGGCCAAGGTGTTGTTTCAGACATCCCTGCTTACAGGGTTCTGAGTCCTCTCTTCCTTAGGAAACATTTTCCTCCTAGTCTTGGGCACTGCACTGAGTGTCCTACAGCCAGTAATCCCTTGCCTTAGGCAGCAGGACTTGACTGCTCTCCCATAGCTTTCTGTAGGAGAGTTCTGGGAGCTGCCTTTACATGCAGGGCAAGTTCTGGGACAGCGGGTCCCTCAGGGCACCACCAGACAGATGGGACCATGCATACAAGCTTGGAGTATGTGCCCCCTCTGGAACCAGGACTGGAAGCATGGGCTGGATGAGCCACTGGGCGTAGGATGGAGTGGCCATCCAGGGTACCAACAGATTCTACTGCTTTTAAGTAGCATTTTACTTGATTGGGTGATCACCCTGTTACTGCAGCCCTTTAACTGTTTTCTGCAGCTTTGGGAAAGATGTTTCTGCCAGTTCTTGCTGGTTGTTCCAATAGCTGTATTTTTATGCCATAATCTTAAATGGTTGTGTGGTATTTCATTGTATGAATACAACCATAATTTTTTTATCCATTCTTTATTATTAGAAATTTAGGCAGTTTTCAATTTGTTGTTGTTGTTGTTATGCCAGTTGTACTTCTCGATAAAGTTTTTGCATAGTGTTATTTCCTTAGGATGAACTCCCAGATGGCACTGCAGGGACTAAAGATAGGCACTTTTTAAAAAACTTTATTTTGTACATTTAATAATTGAAAATATAAACAATTAAAAACTAAAAATAAACACAGATGAATAAATACATACATTTCTCAATTAAATGTACTGGATACATATACATTTATCTTTTTGAATCAAACAATATGTTACACTATATATTTGGTTCATAGTAACACAATCTTACAGTTTTTGTCCTTTTGTGTCTGGCTTGCTTTGCTCAACATAATGTCCTCTAGGTTCATCCAGGTTGTCATATACTTTTGACTTCATTTCTTCTTACAGCTGCATAATATTCCACAGTTTGTTTATCCATTCATCTGTTGATGGACACCTGGGTTGTTTCCAACTTTTGGCTATCATGAATAATGTTGCTATGAACATCGGCCATGATATGCACATTTTAAGGCTTTTGATACATATTACTAAATTACATTCAGAAAGTTTGTATTAATTTATGCTTCACCGCTGTGTGAAGGCCCATTTTTGAACAAACTCACATTCTTTTCCACATTTACAAATCTGATAGGCAAAAATGTTACTTCATTTTAATTTACTTTGATTACTAATTAGTTTGAACATGTCTATATGTTAATTAGCATATTCTATTTCTTCTAAGTCTTTGCTCATTTTTCTACTGAGGCATTGTTCTTTTTTATTGTTTTGTGAGGTTCTTTATGTATCAAGGGTATTAACCTATTAAATTTTATTTTAACAAATACAGTTTTGTGTTTTTTTAAAAGATTTATTTTATTTATCCTCCCCTCCTCATTGTTTGAGCTCGCTGTCTGCTTGTCTTCTTTATAGGAGGCACCAGGAACCAAACCCGAGACTTCCCATGTGGGAGGGAGGCACCCAATCACTTGAGCCACCTCCACTCCTTGCTTGTTGTGTCTCTCACTGTGTTTCCTCACTGTGTCTCTTCATTGTGTCATGTCACTGCATCATCATGTTGCATCAGCTCACTGTCTTGCTCATCTTCTTTAGGAGAGAGCAGGAACCAAACCTGGGACCTCCCATGTGGCAGGTGGGTGCCCAACTGCTTGAGCCACATCCACTTCCCCAAATATAGTTTACAATTTTTCCAGTTTATTGTTTGCCTTTAATTTTGTGACATTCTTGGACACAGAAGATTTATGTTTTTGAACATAGTAAAACATTGATATTTCTTTTTGGTCTAACTTTTTGATCTGTGCTTAGAAAGACATTTCTACTCCTATGTTACATAAACATCCACCTACATATTCTAGTGTTTTATTTAACATCTAAATCTTTTAACCATCCACAATTTGTTTTTGTGTATTATGGGTATAGTATTTTTAAAAATTAGCTAAATTGTTATCCCAACATTATTAGACAATCCTTTTCTCTCTTACACATATATACTACATTGCATCTATAATATTACATTTAAGCACTGGCAACCCAGTGGGTGATGAATAAATTTTTGTTGAACATTTACAATTGTTTCTCAGCTTTATAATGTGATCCACTGATCAATTCATTCTGGTGCCTGAACAACACTTCTTAAATTATTGTAGCTTTATAATACATTTTAATACCTCTGTGCAAGTTCCCTTTTTTCCCTTCTTTATCAATATTTTTCTTTGCTAGTCTCATAAATGTATTCTTTCAGATGAATTTGAGAATCAGTTCTGCCCTTGGGGCTTTGATAAGAATGGTATTAAAAGTAGAGATAAGTTTAGGGATAATTTACTTTGTAAAGTACTACCTATTTCTATTCATTCATGTCTTTTTTGCTTCTTTGTTTCTTTAGTAGAGCTAGAAAATGATTTCTATTGATAGACCCTGCATATTTCGTACTATATTCCTATCATTTATGTTTTATTGCCATTGTTAATGGGTTGTTTTTTCATTATATTTTCTAATTGTACAGTACTCATGTACCTGAGAGCTCTTGATTTTTATATTTTTATTTTGTAGCTGGAAGGCAAACATGCTCTCTTCCAGTTTTCCCTTCTGTGGGTTCGTGCCAAAGGCATGTTTGACCTAATTTGAAGCCATTTACTGTCCTCTGGGTCTGGGCCATAGCTCCTCCCTGTCATTCCCTGTGGTTGTAACATGGGCTTTGGGAATAGAATG
Source organism: Chaetophractus vellerosus (assembly GCA_004027955.1). Classification (NCBI taxonomy): domain Eukaryota; kingdom Metazoa; phylum Chordata; class Mammalia; order Cingulata; family Chlamyphoridae; genus Chaetophractus; species Chaetophractus vellerosus. The sequence continues at coordinate 7,755 of PVKH010022165.1, forward strand.
GCAGTCAGCTCTCCCCAGGGACAGACGTGTTGTGGAACAGATGCCCAACCTAGTTCTTTCCCTACATCAACCCCTGCCATTTGGATGCCAGGGAAGTGGTTTACCGTCTAGGAGTAATAGGCGCACACATCAGAGCTGAGGCAGTCCGGGCAATTGCAGAGGAGGTAGGGTGATATTTGGTGCCAACCCTGGGATCTCTCAGGGAACCCTTATGGGCCTATAAATACCATCAGCTTGTCCTTTATGGTGTTGGATGGCATTTAAGGTGGTGCTTTATATCTCTGATTGTGGCCCAGAGGCAAGGTTAGATCAACTTTTTTTCTCACCCTGCTAGACAAACTGAGGTCAAGCAAAAATAATGGTCTCTAGGATGATGGCATTGCAGTTGTGTTCTTCTAAGAAGGATGGAGAGCCATTAACTTTCAAAACTCGGGGCGGGGAACAACTGGGTCATCATCCAGTTTGAAGCTAACATATGTTTGAAACAGTAACGTATATAGTGCTGACTAAGGATTCCCAATAGGTTCCACACATTCTACCCGTGTAAAGATTAGCACTGCCATTTCTCTTGATTTTTAGCACTTGGGATTATTTCCCAGTAATGAACACCCTCTCAAGCCTCTTACCTTCCTACTACCCCCTACCACAGCCACTTCCTCTCTTCCTTGCTCTGGTCACTAGTCTCTGGTCTTTCATAACCAGATTGTACACTAGAGGAGAAAAAGATGGTTCCAGAGGTACCATAGAGAAGGAGAATATCCCAGTGGGGGGCACAGGGCTAGAACAATTAGGGGGAGACCTGGAAGAAAAAGGCAAGTATGGAGGCTCATGTACAAGACATGGAGGGTTGGAATGGGGAATGGAACTTAGAACCATGTGGCCAGCCTTATCCAGGGATGTGTTCAAATAAGTCTTGCCTGCATTTTCTGGTGTCTTACTCTGAGTGTTTCTCAGTGGAGGTGAAGACATTGCTCCAGACCTGGTGGTCCTATGGAGGTCTCTTCCTTATTATATGGAGTTTTGTCAACCTGGTCTCAAAGGTCTAGCCATGTGCCCAGACCTGATCCAGTACTCAAAAGTTATATCCTATGTGCATCTTGCATGTAGGATATTCCTTTCCTTTTATCACCAGAACCAAATGGAAATCCATGTTGCTTCCCATATCTTCCCCAAGAATGAAACTCCACAGCCCTGACTGAAATTTTACTCCAATGTTTTGGACCTTCTTGTTCCCAGAACATTTATTTTACAGCTAGCCTAGTCTTCTTGCAATATAAAATCATTATCCTGTGGCATGAATTAGAGAAATGTGGAGAACAGACACCTATTTTTGGTATAACTTCTTAGGGATTTGAAAGGTTATTAAGTTTGCCTTTGAACTTTTGTCAACACAATTATGTAAATATAATACTTGTAAAGTGAGGGGCAAATAGTAAAATGATGTTAGTTGTTAAGGTTATTATTTATGTTATTATTCTTAAGTCGTGATAACACACCCAGTCTCCAATACTATTTAAGTTCATATGTTAACTGTGTGTATAGAATTATTCCAATAAGCATAAGAAAGGCATTTAATATTTCCTTTGCTGTTTTTGTTTGAGAGGCAAATGTAGTGTAAGCCAAAGGTCATCATATATTGTTTGGGGGCTGGGGTGACTAGCAGCTTACTACCCCCTCTAGGCTCTAAAATTTTTGAAGGCAAGAGTTGTATCTTATTCACTTCTGAAATTTTCTGTGCCTATCATAGGACCAATTCACTAAAAGTTTGTAAAGAAAGGTAGGGGCAAAAGAGTAAGCTAGTGTAGCATCTCAATTGTGGAAAGGACACTAGGATCCCTGCAAAGAAATCTCAGGGAAATATCTCATTTGTAAAGTGGGGTTAATACCCCCTACCTCATAGGGGCTTAAATTAGCTAGTTCATATAAATCACTTAGCATAGTGAGCGCGCTGTAAATGCTAGCTACTATTAAAATTGTAGCTTTTTTTCTCATGCTGTAGAGAGAATTTTTTATAAAATGCTGCCTTAATCTAGCCCAGTGCCCCACATGTAATTATTAGTTTCTTGTTTGTCATTCACCAGATTGCAATCATCCCTAGGGGAAGGTCATTTCTCATTTGTTTTTGTTGCCACAGTGCCCGGCATATATTAGGCACTGGAGAAATGTTTGTTTCATGAATGACATGCCCTGCCTGGGTTTGTATTTGAGCTCCACCACTTACCAGCTGTGAGACTTTGGACAATTCATTTAACTTCTTGGAGATTGACTGTTTTCATATGTAACCTGTCCAAGATTTATAAAGATTACAGGAGATAATGTGTGGCATGGAGATGAAAGAAAGAGAGAGAGAGAGGAAGGGAGGGAGGGAGGGACAGAGTGAGGGAGGTTGGGAGAAAAGCAGGAAAGCCTTAGTCAAGGATAGTAGAGCTAAAGCTCCCTGAGGGCTGTGATCAAGTCTTGTGACTAATCCCCCTTCATAACACTCACAGTGTCTTTCATATAGTGTTTCTAAGTATTTGATTGGTTAGATGGATGAGTGGTTGGATGGGGAGATGAACTGAATTGAATGACTTAGCATGTGCAGTTGTGTTGTCTAATCTTTCATGTATGCACTTTGTTCCCTGAAAACAACTGTGAGTCCTTAAGGAGAAGAGCTCTATATCCCCCCACCCTAGCCTGACACAAAGGCTGCTGAGAGGCTCATGAGTCCAGGTGGTGTTGACTGGCCAGCTGCTGAGCTGCTGGGGCTTACTGTGTGGGTTCCAGAACCCTCCACCCCAACTTTCCACCAGGTGGCAGGGCATTAACCTGTCTCAGTGACGTCTCTAGCACCTTCCTCCTCTCTCCAGCAGGTGGCAGGGCAGCCTGCATATCAGATCTAGCATTGGCATCTGGAAGGGAGCCCCCTCTCCCTGAACTGAGGCAAGAAGGAAAACCTAAACAGGCTTGTTTTCAACCCAGACTTCCCTGGGCCTCTTGTCTGGAGCCTGTAGATGGTTTTAGAGGTTTCTTGCTTCCCTGCTCTCTTAGGGCCAGCTGATGGCTCTGCTTCCCTGTGGGAGTGATGGAACTGGGGCTCTTAGGGGCTTGCTGTCTGAACCCTGTGTGGCTGCTCAGAGAATTTACCACATTGTTCAGCAGGATGGTGTCTAAAACAGAGCCTGACTGGAGCAGGCCCTCAGTGAATGTTGATGGAGTTCTCCCAATGTGGATGCTGCCTGGTGCTCCAGCTTGGGGGCCAGCCTCCCCTGCCCTTCCCAGCTTTCTTCTCTCCTTCCAAATGCCTGCAGTCCTTAGAGGGAGGCTGTTGCTGGTTTTTGGCCCTCCCCATCTCAGCGCTTATCTACCAGGTTCCTTTCCTCACAAAACTAGGATAAAGTCCAGTCAAGGGTTTATTTGCGAAGACTCACAAAATACTCATTCTTTGGGCCTCTTCTCTGTGGAGAGGTTGTTCAAAAGCTGGTCTGCTTCTAAACTGGGCTGTTTTAGGGCTCCAGGCCCTGGCCTTCTGGGCCCCACCCTCACCCAGGCCCCCTTAGCACAAGGCTCACACCTCACAAGTCCTTTTCTTTTTCTTTCTTTCCTTTTTATTTTTATTTTTTTGTCTTTTCCTTTTTTTATTTTTTAAAAGATACTTCGATCACATAAATATTACAGAGACTATATAGGGGATTCCCATATGCCCTGCTCCCCACACCTCCCACATTTTCCCACATTAGCAACACTTTCATTAGTGTGGTACATTCATTGCAATTGATGAACACATTTTGGAGCATTGCCACTAAGCATGGATTATAGTTTACATTGTACTTTACACTCTCTCCCACTCAATTCTGTAGGTTATGGCAAGAGATATAATGGCCTGTATCTGTCATTATAATGTCATTCAGGATGATTCCCAAGTCCTGAAAATGCCCCCGTGTTATACCTGTTTTTCCCTCTCTCTACCCTCAGAACCTCTAGTGGCCACTGCCTCCACATCAGTGATATTTCTTCCATTGCTAGAATCACAGTAAGTCAATAGTAGAATACTAGTTAGTCTACTTTAGTCCATGGTTCATTCCCCAATCCTGAGAATTCTGGGATGGTGATGCCCACTCCACCTTTAATTGGGGGGGGGGGGGCTTTGATCCCATAGAGCTGATGGATAGACTCTCTTGCTTGCAGTTGTAGATACTTTAAGTTCCTTGGTATGTTGGTTATCCATCATCTCCTCCTTCTTAGTTGTCCTGGGTGAGTCCAATGAACTGGAGAGCAGGTGTTGCAACTCTGTTGAGATTCAGGGCCCAGCTGACACTTGGACAGCCCAAAGATTTAAGTCTCTTGTACCAACTTGTACACGTACCAACTTTAGTACTAATTATAAGTTAAAATAAAAGGACAGAAGAGCCATGTGTAGGGAAACCACAGCTGAGTCCAACTCTGTCACACTGCGGAGCAAAAATTCCAAAGTAGGGCCCACTGACAAGGGACCAAACTCCTGAGCTGTCTGCCCTGACTATAGTGTCTGGATGTTTCCAGAGCCCTCAGGAGCCCCGATATTTGGGGTAGTATCTACTTTGGCTGTCAATGAGATCCTGCTGAGACGTGCATAAGCGTTACCTCTGGAATGACCTCCCGACTCACTTTGAAATCTCTAGCCATGTAAACTCATTTGTCTTTACCTTTTCCCCTTTTTGGTCAAGGATTTTTTTCCCAGTTGCATTGCTTGTCGGTGCTTGGTAGCAATCCCTTGGTGCCAGAGAGGCTCATCCCCAGGAGTCATGTCCCATGCTGGGGGGGTTGGGGAGTTATTGTGTTTATATGCTGATTTGGCTTAGAGAGAGGCCACATGTGAGCAACAAGGAGGCTCCTGGTAGGTAACTCTTAGGCACCTTAAAACACTAAGATAAGTTTCAATTTCAAGAGCAAAGGCTGATAACCATAGTCATCAGTATCAAGGGCCCATTAGTGGGCCATCCTCCTTCACTAGTCATTGCCCCTGTACTTGGGGGGTTGTTGCTGTTCCATTAGAGAATGTGGCAGAGCTCCCTAGGATGGGAATTTGATATTCTTTTGGTTATTGTGTGAATCTCCACCCACTGTGGCAATGCCCACAAGCCCTTTCCATAGTCCCTTTCTTGTTGTATTCTGAGTCAACACAGATTTTAACAGCTTCTTGCTTCTACATCTTCCTTTCTAATCCCTTCTCAGTCTGGTATACTTGGTAATTTTGGGCCCAACTATGGTAGTTCATTGGGGCAGGGAGTATCAGAATGGGAAGGCCTGATGGGAGGCTACCAGTGCCTACTAGGGAAGCAGAAGCCATTTCTCTCAGAGGCCTTAGGGGTCAATATGGCCTCTTCCTCCCTGGAAGGGGACATGAGTGATATGTAGTGCTGTTCTCATTTTATAGGTAAGAAAATTGAAGCCCAGGGTTGAAGGAATTACCAAAGTTACACAATAGGTTGGTGGCAGAGCTCTGACTAGGCCTCAAGCCTTCTGAATCTCAGATGAGGCCTTGCTTCTGAAGGGCCTCTCCTCGTAAGCTTCCTTTCCTACCTGGCCACCACAACCCTTTTCTGAGCCCACCTCACACAAGGTGGCAGCATCTTCATTGGCTTTTGCTGACTGACCTGGCGGAAGAATACATTTGGCTGCCTGTGCTGGCATGGCCTGTGCAGGCTGCAGGATCTAAGAGAGTGAAAGGGGATTTGTTTTTCAGTAGGGAGACTCTTTCTTTCTTTCTTTTTTTTTTTTTTTAAGGATTTTATTTATTTATTTATTTATTTCTCCCCACCCCTTTGTTGTTTGCACTTGCCGTGTCTGTTCGTTATCCTTGTTTCTTTAGGAGGGAACAGAACCCAGGACCTCTGATATGGGCAGGAGGCACCTAATCGCTTGAGCCACCTTCGTTCCCAGCTTTGTTGTGTCTCTCATTGTTTTTCTTCTAGTGTCTCTTGCTGCATCCATCTTCTTGCGTCAGCTTGCC
>PVKH010022166.1:0-14162 GCA_004027955.1 Chaetophractus vellerosus
TTTTAATTAGAATATAAAAGACTATGTACCATAATTTTAAAAATCCATTAAGTAAATGAAATAAAAGTTTAAGAAGGAATTATTATGATGAAAATTGACCAAAATCTTTTGAAAATGTAATCATTGGAACTTATATAAATTGAAACATATCATCACTTAAACTAAAGATTAAATGATAATGAAGATATTAGATTAAAATAGCTAATGAACTTAAACGTGAAATGTTACTCCAAGCATTTCACAAAGGAGGGGGAAATGAAATTTCATGCACACATACTCATTCACACACACATGTGCATAAACACAAAAGATACAAGTTAAGGAATATAGAGAATAAAGAAGGACAGAAAAAGAATTAAACAGACTGCTGACATTTCCTTAAAAGTATAAAGTGTATGAATCATCATGTTCAGAGAGAACAGTTTATCATGACCCAGATATATAAAATGTAAAAATGATGTGAAGGGTATCTTTTGTTCCAGGTAAAATGTTTACCCTTCTCCAGCCTGCTATTTTCCCTGGAGTTTATGCATCTTGGTTTGTTACAAGGAGCTCACTGTTCTTGCATTCCGGTTGGATTTGGTCCATGAAGGGCACTTTCAGGAAATCAGACAGAGGGAATTAAGTGTAGTTAGAGATGTTTATTCTCAACTGTCTTTTTGTGGTACTAGCTGAGGCTGGTTGCATTCTCTAAATGAAGGCCATATCTTCTGCCAGGCAGCCTTCCTACATTGCTTTCTCTCTCTATCTCTTTTTTTCTCCTTTAACTACTCCTTTCCCTTACCATTTCAGGCATAAAGATTAAAACTTTCCTGCTATTAAGGTAGTAAATTTTGCAAATATCTGATTTAGCATAAAAAATAACCATAGGTATATACACCCAATTAACATTTGAAATTGGGAGGCCTGTATTCAAATATGGCAAAACTATGCATATATTAAAATTTAAAATTATACTTTAATGTCACACATATTAAGAAGTTGTAAATATCAATCAGTTATGGTCAGGCAGATAAAAAAGAGCAAAAGCATTTCCATAAATGCAGATGAAAATATGAAAAAACTATTTAAGTCAGAAACCCAATGAGAAAGATGCACAAAACTATGTGAAGCAGAAGAATCCATAAATGAACTTGACACTGGATATGGGAAAAACTGTCAAGCATATTGCACAGCATTTCATGAAAGTATAAAATTTTGAGAAAAAAAGATTAAAAGATACAGAATAACATATAAGAAGTCTCATTGGGGTTCTAGTCTCAAAGTAACTCACAACTATGTCCTTATTAACTACAAAGGGAAAAAGAACAACTTTACAGTGGAGATTTCTGACAGACACCATTCTAACCAAGAGATCAAAGTTAACATTACCAGTAGAGGAACAAATTGATACCATGTGTCTCCTTACTTGATACATTTCTGGAGTGTTGTTCCCAAAAGTATATAACCTGATTCTAACCATGAGGAAACCTTAGATATTTCTAAAATGGTGGACATTATACAAAATAAAGGACCTTCTTTCTTTAAAATATCATTGATCAAGAGTATAGAAAGTCTGAGAGATTATTCCAGATAAAAAGGATATGTTCAAGGAGTAATTGTGTGTTGAATCTTAGAATATAGGTTTAGACATAGACATAAAAGAAGATATAATTAGTGATATATAGTTGTTAATGGGAAATTTGACAACATTTGCATAAAGTATGAAGACTAGAAAATGTATGGAATCTGTAGTATTTTTCTATGTCAATATTTGCTGCTTTCATCTATCATCATTAGTGTTTGCCTCGTGCAGTTCTAGTTTATATTTTAAGTTTTGTTTAATTTCACTTGCTTTTCTATCATGCTGATACACTGTTTCTTTGAATAATATAGAAACGCTTTCATCTCTTTTCATGTTTTTGGCTTTTAATTCAGTTTTACAATATTAATATCTTTAAACCTGAATTTTGGAGCAGGACATTGCTGTAACTACTTGAATGCTTGTCTCTGTTCTGAAACCTTCAAAACAGGACAATATCTTTATCATTGCATTAACAGTCCGACTTAGCTCACTAAGCTGAAACTCTATTAAATGATAAAGGAAATCACAATAATTAATGAAAGTATATAAGAAATAATGAATGAATAAAATTTAAAATAATAATGTCAAGTGTTTTTAAAAAGCATAATATGCTTCTCAGCCCTAAAATATTAATGGCAGGTAACACAAATGAAATAGAATTATCAAATCACAGTCTTAAGGTAATTTTCCTGACCACTTTATTTCCTTTATTGCCCTTATTCTTAAAGAGACAGACAAGTATGGAAAAGTTAGAAATATGTTTATTTGTGGCCATGAACATTTGTTTTACTCAAATACTTAGAGACTGTGAGTAAATTTTTTAATATGGTTAGATATACTAAATCAAATTTTGCCATTATAACAACTGAAATCACTCAAAAATGCTTACCTATTTGACTCAAGTCCTTATTTTTTTACATTGAATAAAATATGCAGATTTTTCCTTTAATAAATTGAAACTATTTAATATCACTTTGTCTCAAACCCAATAACATTTACTCAGTAACCTTTCCACTACCCACAATGATGGAGACAACATGAGGATATTTAAAGAAGTTAAAGGAAAGAATGTGGGGAGACAAATTGCAAAGTTCATTTAAAAATACTCAACTGCATTTAGATGAAGGTTGAAAAATAAAATCAGAGCAAGTGGAAAATATCAAACTGTCACTGCTAAGGGAACTAACAATCACAATATTTCATCACACTAAGACCATTTGCATTTAGCTTTATCTCTTTATCATTCCATCTCCCCTGCTATATGGTTTGTATTAATCTTATGATTAATAAGGGATAAAGTAAAACAAGGAAGGATAATGGGCAGTGTATTGGACATGAAAACTATTATAAAATATTTGCAGTATTTTAAATGTGTACTAGATAATGCGATGCTTTGTAAGAGTTGAAGAATGAAGAGAAAGAAAGAGTAAAAAGAGCTCTTGGGGAAAGATATTTAACTTATTAGATATGGGGGAAATGTCCAATGGGAAAAATAAAGAAAAGTAAATAAGTTGATAAATATGAGGCCAATGATTTCAGCCAAACTCTAAGACATCTGATAGCTGAAGTAATCAGGTTATGTGCACAATGGAACTATAGATATAAGAGGTTAAAGGGTTATTTTTTTTAAGATTTATTTATTTTATTACATATCTCCCCTTCCCCCCACTGCGGCGACACACCGAGAGTGGTCACTGCGCAGGCGTGGCTTTCCCCGCTTGTGGGCGGTATCTGTGTCCTTTCATGGCCGGCTTTCAGTTCACGGGTGGCTGGCTGCACTCCATCCGCAGGCAACCTGCCCTGCCCGTGGCGGCTCTTGCCATGTCTGTGGCAGCTTCTTGCTCTGCCCACAGCGGCTCCGGCCCGCCCATGGCAACTTGCCATTCTCAAGGCGGTCTGCCTGCTAGGAGAGGTCCCCGGGAATCGAACCTGGGGCCTCCCATGTGGTATGCCGGTGCCCTATCCACTGGGCTATCGAGCCGGCCCCTAAAGGGTTATTTTGAATGAAAAATAGGCCGAGGTTTTAGCTACATTTTTTTGAGAAAAGCTAACACCAAGAAAAATGATTTAATTAAACTTCAGAAACAATGGTTGTACAGAATATTAATAAACAGAAAGATACACCATGTTGTAAGTACTTACAAAATTACAAATAATTTGCTTCCTTAACATTTTTCAGGACCTTAATTACTGGAGCAGAGACAGACAGACTTGTGGTTGGATCCTTTAAAGCATTCCCAATTTATATATTTCAAGGCTCCATATAACATTGAACCTTAAACAGGTACAAACCACAATCAGACAAGGAGTATACCTCAGATGAGTTTGAATCTCACACAGTAACCTAAGATAAATCTGAAACACATATTTATAATTTTCTTGAATATAACATTCTTAAAACTGACTTCCTCACACATTTCTTTGCGTTTTTATTTGTAAGACTGTCAATGATAGGATTAAAGAATGCAGGTATTGTGGTTTAAAAAGTAGAAAGAATTGTGCCCATCATAGTTTCTAGGTTACCAGAGGCTTTAGGTTCCCATAAATGCTGGTGTTGAGGAAGACAGACCACATGAGGAAATGAGGTCCACAAGGGGACAAGGCCTTTCCCAAATTCCTGTTCATCTCAAATTTGAAATCAGTTGAAAATGTATGAATATAAGACATTAAAATGAAAGTTAAACAGCCACCATCAAGCACCATGGTGGGACAATAATTAAATCCCCACTGCTTAACAACATGGTGACATAAGAAATTCCCTAAAAACACCTCCCCAGAGATTCAGCATATAGCTTTCTTGCTTAGAACTCTGGAGGTGGAGACTGAAAAAGGACTCCACAAATGCTGTATTGAAGACAAGAAAAAATGACGAGAAGAAAATTTTCACTTTGGATCTCCTGGCCCATTCCCCTCCCCCTCACTCAGTACTAAAGAGCGTGGGAGTTGCTCAGAGGCAGAGTCTGACTGTGGTCCTTCCAACATGGACTCAGATTATAGAACAACTTGCAGTAAAGAGTTAGAATCTCACAAATATACATGCAAAGGGACCCACTTCCTCAGAGATCCATGAAGAGATGTCACTGGGGAGTGCTGCAAAAATGGCCCCCAAGGGGGTTTAAAAAAAGGAGATACAACAGGTGAAAAAACAACTGCCATGTGGTGTGCTCAATCAAAGTAGTTTCTATAGGTTGGACCAAATAAATGAAAAAAGGGATTTTTCTGGAGTTACCAGAATTATCATGTCATCTTAGTTGATGAATATTTCAAAATGAAATATTAATTTTTTTATAGTTTAATTTTAAATTGTAAAGATAAAGGTGCAAACATGTATTAGGGACTTGGACTCCAAAGTAGCTTCTATTTATACATCATTGTTTAGGGTATAAATAGTTTTTATGTAAAATAAATAAGAACTTGTATTTAAATTTATTTTGCTGCTATATTTTAAGTTAAATTAATGTTCACTCATTAAGAGCAACACTATACCTTTATACAATTACACACATACATAATGGATATATGAATACTCACATAAGTGAGGTATAGAATAATTTTCCTGCACATGCTCTGCAATAAAAAACTGCACACAAAATAGTCTGAAAACCATTATATTTCATCAATTAACATTCACATCAAAACACTGTGATAATAACAATCTTAGAATTAAGAGTTGTGGTAGTGCTACTTTTAAATAGTGTAACACTCTCTCCAATGCACAGATCAAGAAATTTAATACTGCTATATGGAATTTGCATGAGTTTTGGATATATTGTGTCAATATGGCTAATTATTAATTCACCCACTGGAGATTACTGTGCATGCAGCAGCCATTATTGTAGGGATTATGGGTTCTCATATTTGAGAAATCTTCATTAAACTTTACTGAAAGCAGTACTTCCATCCTATAATTTTCTTAATATACTGCAAAATATAAGAGATTTATAATTGAAATGAAAATACATTAATCTCATTAATGTATTCTTTTTTATTATTTTATTTTTAAAAGATACTTAGATTACATAAATGTGACACAAAAATTATAGGGATTCCCATATGCCCCACCTACCATGCCTCCCACAACCTCCCACATAAATGTCCTTCATTAGTGTGGCACAGAACCTGCAATAGATATTCACATGTTGAGGCTGTGTCACTAAGCATGGATCATAGTTCACATTGCAGACCACACTCTCTCCCACACGTTCTGCATGTTATATGATGATATAAAATGTCCTATATCTGTCATTGCAATGTCACTCAGGGTAATTCCCAAGTCCCGAAAAAGCCCCTATTGTATAACTTCTTTTCCCTCTCCCTGCCCCCAAAGTGTCCAGTGGTCACTGGCTCCATATTAATATCGTAATTTCTTCCATTGTGTTAATCACAATAAGTCTATAACAGAATACCAGTAAGTGCACTCTAGTCCATAGGTCTTCCCCCAATCTGGGGGAATCTGAGATGGTGATGTCCGCTCCACTTCCAAGTGAGAGGGGGCTTATATCCCATGGATAAGATGGATGGGATTACACTGCCTGCAGCTGCAGACTCTCTCCATTCCCTGGGATAGCCATTGTTCATCATCTTATCCCCACTAGGTGTCCTGGGTTAGTCCATTGACCTGTAGAGTAGTATTTGCAGCTCTACCGAGATTCTGGATCCAACTGGCATGATGTATTTTTTTTTCTTTCTTTATCTTATTTTTAAAAAGATATTTAGATTGCATAAATATTAGACATAAAATATAGGGATTCCCATATGCCCCACTCCCCACACTTCCCACACCCTCCCATATAAACAACATCCTTCATTAGTGTGCCACATTCATTGCAGTTGGTAAATACATCCTGGGGCATTGCCACTGACTATGGACATCATTCACATTGTAGTCTACACTCTCTCCCACACAGTTCTGCATATTATGGGATGGTATAAAATGGCCTATATCTGTCATTTTAATGTCATTCAGGATGATTCCCAAGTCCAAAAAAGCCCCAGTATTACAATTGTTTTTCCCTCTCCCTGTCCCCAGAGCTACCAGTGGACACTGTATCCACATCAATGTTGCAATTTCTTCCATTTCAAGAATCACAATATATTTCTATAGTAGAATACCAGTAAATCCACTCTAGTCAATAGTTCATTCCCCAATCCTGAGGATTCTGAGATGGAGGCATCCACACCATCTCTAATTGAAACGGATCTTCGATCCATGCAGCCGATGGATGGGACTGTCTTGCTTGCAGTTGTAGGCTCTCTCATTTCCTTGGTATGGTGGTTGTTAATCCTCACACCTTTGTTATTTGCCCTGGGTGAGTCCAGTGAACTGGGGAGTAGGTGTTGCAACTCAACTGAGGCTCCAGGCCCAGTTGGCACAAGGACAGCCCAAAGATTCCAGTCACTTGGATGTACACCTACAAACTCCAGCACCAAGTATAGGTGTAAATAGAATGAACAGATGGGCCATGTGTAGGAAAGCCATAATTGAGTCCAACTGTCACTCTCAGGAGTTCAAACTCCAATGTAAGGCCCATTGGCAAGGCACCAAACTCTGGAGTCATCTGCCCTGATCATAGGACCTGGGTTTCTGCAGAGCCCTCAAGAGTCCCACTATTTGGGATAGCATCCACATTGGCAGTCTATGAGAGCCTGCTGAGATGTGCATAAGCATTACCTCTGGGATGACTTCCTGACTCACTTTGAAGTCTCTTAGCCATATAAGTTCATTTGTCTTTACCGTTTCTCCCTTTTATTCAAGGTCTTTTTCCAGTCACATTGCTAGTTGGTGCTGGTAGTGATCCCTCAGTGCCAAGCAGATTCATCCCTGGGATTCATGTCCCATGCTGAGGGGCAGGTAATCCACTTATATTATGAGTTTACTTAGAGAGAAGCCACATTTGAGCAACAAGGGGGCCCTCAGGAGGCAACTTTTCAGCACTCCACAACACTAGGCTAAGTTTCAATTTCAAGAGCAAAGTCTCATAAGCATAGTAAACAATATCAAGGACCCATTAGTGGATCATCCTCCTTGACCAATCATTGCCCCTGCACTAGGGGGAATGTTGCTGCCCCATTAGAGAATGTGGCAGAGCACTCCAGGATGGGAACTCAATATTCTCTTGGTTATTGTGCGAGATTCCACCCACTGTGACAATGCCCTGTAAACATTTGAACATATTTATATACCTTATATGTATGCATAGTTGAACTTCCTCCCATGGATCCCCCATCACTGACACCCCACACCAATAATCTTCCCCTGACCCTGTTGTAACCCATCTTTCATCCAAAGTTTCTTAAAAAATGAAGCCAATAAAATAGCCAAATATAATTAATTGGAAAATGAAATAATAATGATAGGTTTAAATATAAGAAATAAAATAAATATTTTTTAAAAACTAAACATTAAATACACTTAAAATATTGGGATAATAAAAAATAATGAAAAATATTAAAAAAAATTTTTTTTGAAATTTTGCCTCTCATCATTGTAATATCTCATATCCTGTATGACAGTGACATTTTCTTCCATTTATTCCCCAGTGTCTTACTTTTTTTCATTTTGTTTTCAAAGAAGTTTTAGGTCACAGTAAGTCAGACACAGAGTACAGGGTTTTCCCATATACCAGTAACCTCCCCCTTCTTCCCCTTCCCATATTAATACTTTTTATATGTGTATGGTACCTTTGTTACAACTGATGTACAAATAGTGAAATATAGCTACTAACCATGGTCAATGGTTTACATTATGGTTTACATTTTAGATAGTACACTTTTATAAATTTTGATATTTAACATGACTTGTGTCCATCATTGCAAGATCATGTAGAGCACTCTTACTGCTCACTGAATACCCACTATTCCATCTATTCTTTTCCACAGTCTCCCATCCCTTGGGGCCCACAGCCACCACCCAGCTTCACTCATTAGATGACAAGATTTATAGTTACTTGCAATAACACTGATGTCTTGACACACCGGTTTGCCCTCCCTTATTAGGAACTTCTCATCCTTTCGAGAGATTCCCGGCCTTTTGTTTGTGAACATATCAGTCCTCCCCAGGTTGGGACTCCAACTCCTATGCACTCATTATGTGGGTCTCCACCCACTGATACAAAACATTATGACAAAATGTCCACTCACCCACTCCCTAGAAGCCAGCTCCAGGTATGCCCTGTCTGGAATGTCCTCACATCCAACACCGTAAACCAGTAACTCTTCCTTGTCATATTGCCATAGGGCGCTCCCAACTTCGTACTTTCAACCACATACCTGCCCATCTCCAGTGTTCACCTGGTCCCTCTCCCAACCCTCCCTCCACTTCCCTGGACCTTCCAAGCCACACTTCCCAATCTGCCCACCTGTCAAGCCTGCACTGCCCAACCAATAATATCACTACCCTCTGGTCATATCCCTTCAATGCACAACTACACACTTTCACCTTATCATAGATTACCTCCCTATGGGTGTTGGCTCAAAGCCTCCTTCTCCCTTTCTATTTCCTGTAAACTTACCTTACAATAGCTTTCTGAGTCTGCTCAATATGTGTAATTCATATCAGTGAAGTCATGTGATATTTATACTTCAATAGCTGGCTTGCTTACCTCAACCTAAGGTCCTCAAGATTCATCCATATTATCCTTTGTGTTACCACTGTATTAATTGTTATTGCTTAGTAATATTCCATTGGGTGTTTGTACCACATTTTGTTTATCAATGCATCTGCTGATGAACATTTGGTTGATTCCAACTTTTGGCAATAGTGAATAATGTCACTATGAACATTAGTGTGCATAACTCTGATCATGTCTTTGCTTTCAATCCTTCTGGGTACATACCCAGAAGTGGAATTGCTGGATCATATGGAAGTTCTGTAGTTAGTTTTCTGAGGAACTGCCAAATTGTCCTCCACAATGGCTGGATCATTCTACATTCCCATCAGCAGTGGATGAGGGTTCCTATTCCTCTGCATCCTCTCCAACCCTTATAGTCTGCTGTTTTTTTTTTTTTTTTTGATAGCCACCATTCTAACGGTGTAAGATGGTATCTCATTGTAGTTTTGATTTGCATTTCCCTAATAGCTAGTGAAGCTGAGCATCTTTTCATGTGCTTTTTAGCCATTTGTATTTCTTCCTTGGAGAAGTGTCTTTTCAGGTCACTTGCTCATTTTTTAAATGAATTGTTTGTCTTTTTATTTTTGAGGTGTAGGATTTCTTTATATATGCAGCATGTATGGCTTCTATCAGACATATGGCTTCCAAATACTTTCTCCAGTTGGTTAAGCTGCCTTTGTACTTTCATGATAACATCCTTTGAGGTGCAAAAGTTTATAATTTTAATAAGATCCCATGTTTCTATTTTTTCTTTTGCTGCCTGTGCTTTGGATGTGAAGTTCATGAAACCATTTCTTATTAAAAGATCCTGTAGATTCTTCCTTAAATTATCTCCAAGGTCTTTATGGTCTTGGTTCTTATATTAAGATCTTTGATCCATGTTGAGTTGTTTTTGTATAAGGGGTGAGATGGTTTTCCTCTAACATTCTTTTGGGTATGGATATCCAGTTCTCCAAACACCATTTGTTGAAGAGGCTATTCTGTCCCAACTGAGTTTGTTTGGCCTTGTCAAATATTGGATGACTGTATATGTGAGGATTTATCTCAGAACTCTCAATTTTGTTCCATTAGTCAGTATGTCTAACTTTATGCCAATACCATGCAGTTTTGACCACTGTAGCTTTGTAGTATGTTTTAAAGTCAGGTAGTGTGATACCTTCAACTTCATTTATCTTTTTCAGTATGTCCTTGGAGTTACAAGGCCTCTTACCCTTAAATTTTGTAGTTAGTATTTCCAATTCATTTTTAAAAAATGCTGTGTCTATTCTTATTGGGATTGTATTAAGTCTGTAGATTAGTTTGGGTAGGATAGATATATTAATGATGTTTAGTCTTCCCATCCATGAACAGAGAATATTCTTACATTTATTTAAATCTTCTTTGATTTCCTTTAGCAGTGTTGTGTAATTTTCTGTATATAACTCCTTTACCTGTTTAGTTAAATTGATTCCTAGGTATTTGGTTCTTTTGGTTACTGTTGTAAATGGCATTTTTTTTTCTTGATTTCATCCACAGATTCCTCATTATTGGTGTACAGAAAAGGTACTGATTTTGAGCATTGATCTTATAGCCTGCGACTTTACTAAACTCATTTATACATTCTAGAAGCTTTGTTGTAGCTTTCTCAGGACTTTCTATGTATAGTATCATGTCCTCTACAAATAGGAAAATTTTTACTTCTTCCTTTCCAATTTGGATGCCTTTTATATCTTTTTCTTGCCTCAGTGCTCAAGCAAGTACTTCTAAGACAATGTTAAATAGAAGAGGTGATAGTGGGCATCCTTGTCTTGTTCCAGACCTTAGAGGGAAAGCTTTTAGGATTTCACAGTTGAAGATGATGTTAGCTGTTGGTTTTTCATATATACCCATTATCATGTTCGGAAAGTTTCCTTCTATTCCTAACTTTTTCAGGGTTTTATCAGGAAACGGTGCTATATTTTGTCAAATGCATTTTCTACATCTATAGAGATGATCATGTGATTTTTTTCTTTCAATCTGTTTATGTGGTGTATTACATTGATTGCCTTTCTTATGTTGTACCATGCTTGCATACTCGGGATGAAACCCACTTGGATATGGAGTATAATTAATTTGATATGTTTTTTAACACAATTAGCAAGTATTTTGTTGAGGATTTTGGCCTCATTAGAGAGATTGGTGTTTAATTTTCTTTTCTTGTGACATCTTTGTTTAACTTTGGTATTAGGGTAATGTTGGCACCATAGAATGAGTTAGGCAATGTTCCTAATGCTTCTATTTTTTTGGAACAGTTTAAGCAGGGTTGGTGTTAGTTCTTTGGGGAACGTTTGGTAGAATTCACCTGTGAAGTCATCTGGTCCTGGGCTCTAATTATTTGGGAGGTTTTTGATGACTGAGTCTGTCTCTTTACATATAATTGGAATGTTGAGTTCATCGATTTCTTCTTTTCTCAATGTAGGCTCTTGTGAGTTTCTAGGAATTTGTCCATTTACTCTAAATTATCATTCTGTTGGCATATAATTTTTCAAAGTATCCTCTTATACTCTTTATTTCTGAGGGGTCAGTGGTGATATTTCCTTACTCATTTCTTATTTTCTGTATTTGCATCTGCCCCCTCTTTTTCTTTGTTAGCCTGGTTTGTAAATTTTATTGATCTTCTTGAAGAACCAGAATTTGGTTTTGTTTATTTTTTCTAGTGCTTTCTTATTTTCTATTTCATTAATTCTGCTCTAATCTTTGTTATTTTCTTCTTCCTACCTCCTTTGGGGTTAGGATGTTGTTGTTTTTCCAATTCCTCCAGGTGTGCAGTTAAGTTTTCAATAATAGCTCTTTCTTCTTTTTTGATATATGCATTTATCACTATGAATTTCCTTCTCAGTACAGATTTTTCCACATCTGATAGGTTTTGATAGCTTGTTTTGCAGTTTTCATTCTTTTCCATATGGTTACTGATTTCTTTTGAGATTTCCTCCTTGACCCACTCACTATATGTCCAAAATTGTGTTGTTTAACTTCCTTATCTTTGTGCCTAATCTTGTTCTCTGGCCCTTACTGATTTCTAATTTCTTTTCATTGTGGTCAGAGAAATTACTTTGTATAATCTCAGTCTTTCATTAAGAGTTGTACTGTGGCCTAGCATGTGGTCTATCATGGAGTATGATCTATGTGCACTCGAGAAGAATGTTTATTCCATTATATTTGGGTGTAGCATTCTGTATATGTCTATTAGGTCTAAATCTTCTATTGTATTACTCAGAGTCTTTGTTTCTTTATTGATTCTCTGTCAAGATGTTCTGTCTAATGGTAATAATGGTGTATTAAAATCCCCCACTATAATTGTATAGGCATCTATTTCTCCACTTAGTCTTTCCAGCATTTGCCTTATATATTTTGAGGCACCCTGATTAGGTGCATGAATGTTTATGATTGTTCTTTTTTCTTGAAAGATTACCAATTTTACTAATACATAGTGTCTGCCTTTGTCTCTTACAATAGTTTTGCATTTAAAGTCTATTTTGTCTGAATTGTTATAGCTACTCCCACCCTTTTTTGGTTATTGTTTGCTTGTAAAATTGTTTTCCAGCCATTCACTTTTGGCTTCCTTGAATCCCTGGGTCTAAGGTGGGTTTCTTGTAGACAATATACGTATGGGTCATATTTCTTTATTCTTTCTGCCAGAGTGTCTTTTGATTGGAGAGTTCCTGTCAAATGGAGATGAATGCCTACTAATAATGTTAAATTTAAATTTTCTAAATGTACTACAGAAAAATTCTTTGAAAATTGTTGTTGGTTTGAGCAAAATGTATTTATTGAAAATATATTCTTCTATATTATGATAAACAGGATGAAAGTTCATTGATTTATCTTTCCAACCACATCTTTAGCACATGCTTCTGTTTTATTAAGATAAATATATGTTATTTATACTTTAAGGATATTTTAAATTTATTTATAAATAAATGATTAACTGTTTTATTGTTGTAGAAATAAAGCAAGCAAAGTTAATGTATATAACATTTCTTTTCTAGGGCTCTTTAGATTTAAAAGGGATTATTTTAAAGAAACATTTTTAGTATGTAAGTTTAAGTAAATAGCCTTAAGCAGTTGTGTTTCAGGCATCACTGTGTATGCAGTTTTGGAAGGGGAAGCCTCAATAAGTAATATGTTTATGTTGTTTCTTTGCAGTATCATAATACAATAACAATCCCTTAAAAGTCACTTTAGGGCCTGAAAATTGGAACTAGGCAATACAGGTAATTTTGTAGCATTTTGCCAATCTCCTCATCAACATAGGGAAGTCTTTAAATAATTATCCTAACACTTTCCTGAATACAGCTTTTTGCTTAACATTTTCCTTACAGTCTCTTTTATCTGCTTGTTTCTAAGACTATAGATAATAGGATTCAAGAATGGAGGTATTATAGAATAGAAGACAGAGGTGATCATGTCCTCAATTGTGGGTGAGCTGGAAGTTGGCTTCATATACACAGCAACACCTGAACTAAGAAAGAGGGTCACAACGAGAATGTGAGGAACACAGGTGGAAAAAGCCTTTCCTTGTTCTCTGGTTGGAAACTTAATAACAGTAGAAAATATGCGAATATAAGACATGGTAATGAAGGCAAAGCAGCCACCATCAATAACCACTATAAAGATACAATTTATAATTTCATTGCTTGAGGTGTCAGAACAAGAGAGCTTCATTAGAGAGGGGACATCACAGAAGAACTGATGGACCACATTGGACTGACAAATGGAAAGCCGGAATGTATTTCCAGTGTGGAATCCTGCATAGACCACACCACTGAGTAGTGTGGCCAGGGTCACCTGGACACAGAAAGAAGGGTTCATGATCACAGGGTAGTGGAGGGGCTGGCAGATGGCCACATACCGGTCATGGGCCATGATAGTAAGGAGCAACAACTCTATATAAGCACACCAAAGCACAAGGTAGATCTGAGCTGCACATCCTGCCATGGAGATCACCCTGCTGTCAAGCAGGAACATGA
>PVKH010022167.1:0-14162 GCA_004027955.1 Chaetophractus vellerosus
GGCCACATGGGAACCCACCCTTTCCACAGGCTTGCCCAACAGCCATTTTCTTGGTTCCACCCTCATCAAGCATCTGGGTGTCGACCAAGTTTCAGACCTCACCCTCCAAGCGGGTTGGGGTGATTGCCCCACCTTACCCAATCTTTGGGTTAGAGCCTTAGCACCCCTAGTACAGTGAGGTGAAGACAACATTCCCCCTTAACTTTGGCATATAGGCTCAACTATCTCAGAGCAACGAGTTGACCACCTGGCCTTCCCTAATCCATGGGGGACAGGAGCACCCCTTTCAGACCTATGGGGTGCTGACCTTAACTGCCCTAATCTTTGAGGAATGTGTTCCACCCTCCCTGTACTCTGGGGTGGCAAAACTCTACCAGAACATTGAATGAGAACATACACCCTTTTCAACCTCCCAGGCAAAATCACCCTCTCTGGACACATGGGTGGGGTTCCTCCCTTGGCCCAAGGTGATGTCTTAATTCCAGATCTCAGCTTCCATGGTTTTCTCCTTAAAGCTCTTTCTCCTTCAATGTCTTCTTTGCATGTCCTTTTTACTCCAAGTGAACAGTGGTTTTGTTCATACAGCTCCCTCAAAAACTTTGTTGGTTTAGCATGCAGGAAGCAGGGGTCCAAGCCGTCAGACAGTAAGACCTTCCACAAGTCTTTCCTAGATAACTGTATCTTCAATTCTGATTTACAATTTCCAGGTTTAGCTAAATCTTCAAATGGGGCACTGTGATTTGGAAAATTAATTTCCAGAAAGTTGGAAGTTCCGGAATCAGTTTCTGTTTTCTTTTTGCCCAAAAGTTCAGTTCTTAGTGTATTTCTTTCATCTAGCATTTTGCTATAAGCTACAAGGAGAAGCCAAGCCACATTCTCCGAGTTTACTTTGGAAAGTACTTCAGCTAAATGCTCAGGTTCGCCGTTTTCAAATTCTGTCTTCCCTATAACACCAGGAGTTAATCTTGCTAAGTTCTCTGCAACTTTAAAACATGCATCGCCTTTCCTCCAGTTTCCAATAATAGTTTCTTCATTTACTTCTAAGGCATCATAGAAAGTCTCTTTAGCATCCAGCTCACAATTTTTTCCTTCTAAGGACTTATCAAAAAGAACTTTAAGCTCCAAATTGCTATCAACAGTCTCTGCAAAGCAATCTAGGCCTTTTCCATCAAGCATGTCACAATTCCTCCAAAAAATACCCCTCACCCATTTATAAAACCTTTCCAACATTTTGGTAATTGCAAAAAGGCACTACCCCACTCCCGGTACCAATTCTGTTTTAGTCAGCCACAGGTGTGCCTTTTGAAATATACCAAAATTGGTCTGTCTTTATAAAGGGTATTTATTTGGGGTAGAAGCTTACAGTTACCAGGCCACAAAGCATACAGTTCTTCCCATACCAAAGTCCACGTGTTGGAGCAAGATGGCTGCCGACATCTCCAGGGTTCAGGCTTCTGGGTTCCTCTGTTCCTGGGACTGCGTTTCTCTCTGGGCTTAGCTTCTGCTTCCTCCACAAGTTCAGCTATAGACCATGAGGCTCTCTATGCTTTGCATCTCTCCACAAGGCCAGCTGTAGACTATCGGGCGTACGGCTCACTTCAACACCAGAACTGCTTCTCAAATCTCCTTCTCCAAATCTCTGTCTTGCTTTTTAAACTTGAGACCACACCCACCGAGGGGTGGGGCTCAACGCCCTACTCACTGCAGCCCAGTCAAGGCCCTAATCATAAACCAATCATGCCCAGATGAACAGATGAGTTTACAAGCATAATCCAATTTTTATTTTTGGAATTCATAATTACATAAAACTTAAACCATTACAGCCACTAAGTATGAACCACAGTTCAAATTGTAGACCACACTCTCTCCCACACAGTTCTGCATGTTATATGATGATATAAAATGGCCTATATCTGTCATTGGACTTTAATACACCACTATCACCATTAGACAGAACACATCAACAGAGGGTCAATAAAGAAACAGAGACCTTGAATAATACATTAAAGGATCTAGACCTAATAGACATATGCAGAAGATTACACCCAAATACAGCAGGATATATATTCTTCTCAAGCACACATGTATCTTTCTGAAGAATAGACCACATGCTAGGTCACAAAACAACTCTCAAGAAATTCAGAAAGATTTGTAATTATACAAAGTAATTTCTCTGACCACAATGGAATGAAGCTGGAAATCAGTAAGGGACAGAAAACCAGAAAAGGCACAAAGATATGGAAGTTAAACAACACACTCTTAGACAATCAGTGGGTCAAGGAGGAAGTTGCAAAAAGAAATCAGTAACTACCTTGAAACAAATGAAAATGAGAACACAACAGATCAAAACCTATGGGATGTAGCAAAAGCAGTGCTGAGAGGGAATTAATATCCATAAATCTCTATATTAAAAAAAGAAGAGCTAAAATCAAAGACCTAGCTGCACACCTGGAAGAACTAGAAAAAGAACAATATACTAATTCCCAAGCAAGCAGAAAGAAAGAAATAACAAAGATTAGAGCAAAGATAAATGAAATTGAGAATTTTTTTTAAAAAGCACTGGAAAAATTTTAACAAAACCAAAAGCTGGTTCTGAGGAGATTAATAAAATTGACAAATGCTTAGGTAGACTAACAAGGAAAAATAGAGAGATGATGCAAATACATACAATAAAAAACAAGGGAGGGGATATCACCACTGATCCCACAGAAATAAAGAGTATCATGAGAATACTTTGAACAATTGTATGCCAACAAGATGGATAACTTAGATGAAATGGACACATTTCTAGAAACACATAAGCAGTCTACATTGATGAAAGATGAAATTGATGAACTCAACAGACCAATCACAAATAATGAGATTGAATTATTTATCAAAACCTCCCAACTAAGAATAGCCCAGAACCAAATGGCTTCACAGGTGAATTCTACCAATCATTTCTGAAAGAACTAACACCAATCCTCCTTAAACTCTTCCAAAAAATAGAAGTGGAGGAAACATTGCCTAACTCATTCTATGATGCCAACATCACCCTAACACCAAAAGCCACGTAAAGATGCCACAAGTAAAGAAAACCACAGAACAATCTTTCTAATGAACCTGGATGTTAAAGTCCTCAACAAAATAATTGCTAATCATATTCAACATGACCAAGTAGGTTTCAACCCTGGTATGCAAGGATGGTTCAACATAAGAAAATCAATTATGCAATACACCACATTAACGGATCAAAAGAAAAAAATTACATGATAAGAATAGACGGAAACTTCCTCAACATGATAAAGAGTGTATATGAAAAACCCATGGTTAACATCATATTCAATGATGAAATGCTAAATGCTTTCCCTCTAAGATCTGGAACAAGACAAGGATGCCACTGTCACTGCTCTTATTTAACATTGTGTTAGAAGTAGTTGCTTAAGCACTTAGGCAAGAAAATGATACAAAAGCATCCAAATATATAAAAGGCATCCCCATTAGAAAAGAAGAAGTAAATTTTCACTATTTTCAGATGGCCTGATCCTATACATAGAAAGCCCTGAGAAATCTACAACAAAGCTTCTAGAGCTGATCAAAGAGTTCATAAAAGTGTCAGGATACAAGCTCAACACACAAAAATGAGGAACATTTCTGTACACCAGTAATGAGCAATCTGAGGAGGAAATCAAGAAAAAAATTCCCTTCACAATAGCAACTAAAATTATCAACTATCTAGGAATAAATTTAACAAAAGATGTGAAGTACTTGTACACAGAAAACTATGCAACATTGTTAAAGGAAATTTAAAAAGACCTAAATAAATGGAAGACTATTCCATGTTCATGGATTGGAATACTAAATATCATTAAGATGTCCATCCTACCCAAATTGATTCACAGATTTAATGTAGCCCCAATAAAAATTACAATGGCATTTTGTTACTGAATTGGAAAAGCTAATTATGAAATTATTTTGATAGGAAAGGGGCCCCAAATTGCCAAAAACATATTTTAAAGGAAAAAGGAAACTGGAGGAATCACACTACCTGACTTTAAAGTATACTACAAAGCTACAGTGGTCAAAACTGCATGGTATTGGCACACAGACATAATGACCAATGGAACAGAATTGAGAGTTCTGATATAGACCCTCACACATACAGTCAACTGATATTTAACAAGGCTACCAAGCCCACTCAACTGGGACAGAATGGCCTCTTCAACAAATGGTGCCTGGAGAACTGTATATCAATAAACAAAAGAATGAGAAAGGATCACCATCTCACACCCTATACAAAAATTAACTCAAGAAGGATCAAAGACCTAAATATAAGAGCCAAGACCATAAAGCTCCTAGAAGATGATGTGAGGAAGCACCTACAGAATCTTGTAGTAGAAAATGGTTTCCTAAGCTTTATACCCAAAGCATGAGCAATGAAAGATAAAATAGATAAATGGGTCCTCCACAAAATTAAAAAGTTTTGTGCTTCAAAGGATTTGTCAAATAGGTGAAAAGTCACCCTACTCAATGGGAGAAAACATTTACCCAATAAGGGTCTAATATATAAATATTTGGTATAAATAGTTGGTAACCATTTATGCAATATGGGCCATATATAAAGAAATCCTACATCTCAAAAATAAAGACAAACAACCCATTTTAAAAATGGCAGAGGGGCAGCTACCATGAGATTTTATTCCTGAAAATGGCTGTTCTGGGCAAGGACCATGTGGACATAGCCGCCTTCAACAAGTAGTACGAATTCACCTTTAACAAATTGGCCAGCAGCATGGGCAAGGAGAAGCTGAGGCATTGGCTGGCACAGATGCTCGCCCCTAAGGCTGCAAATGTTTCGGAGCACCTCTGGAATGCTGGAGACCCTTAAGCTTCTCCCTTCATCCTGGGGTGGGGGTTGGTGGGGGAAGAAAGGATTCTAGAGATAATCTGCTTCCCTGTTACCCTCATAGAGGAGTTGGGAGCAGGCTGGAAATCATGCCCAGCCATAGGCTCCAAATGGGGGCAGCAGGAAGAGGAACCCACTGTTACCAAAAGTCACAATTCCTCTATCTCCAACCTGCCTGATTTGCTTGTGCCGATGTTGCAGAAGGCTGAGGGTGGGGAGAGTTGGCACAGCCCTGCCCTCCCCTGTCCTACAGCAGGAACCTCCCTCCAGGGTACCCAAACATCGGCACTGCCCTGGTAATTTTAGAAGTTTTTGTTTTAAAAAACTACTGGAGGGGCCGGCTGTAGCTCAATTGGTAGGGAGCCAGTTTACCACATGGGAGGCCCCCGGTTCGGTTCCCAGGGCCTCCTTGAGGGGGCAGACTGCCTTGAGAAGGCAAGCCGCCACAGGCAGGACAAGCCGCCCGCGAGCAGGACAAGCCGCCCGCAAGCAGGCAAGGCTGCCGCGCAGTGAGCTGACGCGGCGGGTTGCCGCAACGGGGGTTGGGGGGGAGACAAGCAGACACAGAAGAACACAAAAATCAACACAGCAAGAACAAGCAGAAAGGGGGGGATATATAAAAAAATTTTTAAAAAACTACTGGAAAGATACAGAGCTACTGAGCCTTATCCCTGAATGGGAGGGAGTGATGTCATTCCACATCAAGGATGGCCTCTCTTCCCTAGCATTATTGAAGGAGCCCACAGCTCCTCATGCCTGCCTACCCTAGTGTTTGTATTTTATTTTAAGTTATTTATTCTGGAGCTACAGCCCTGTTCCTTATGAGGTTTGTATGAAGGGTGAAAAAGAGAAGGGAAACAGGGCACCATGGTTCAGTGGTTTGTAGCTCCTTGGAAATCAGATTATAGGAGCTAGAGATGTCCCAAGCTCCCTTTAGGAAGAACTGTTGCCCCCTTCTAGTCCTAATCCTTAATGGGGAATGCCTCACCCACTCAGGGCCCTGGCCTGTGCAGTAAAGATTGTTTCTTGTGAACTTTTATTGGATGTAAATATAGTAAAAGCTGCTTCTGTCTTATTAAAAAAAAAAAACCCACTGGTGAGAGATTTGAATAGAAACTTCTCCAAAGAAGAAACACAAATGGGGCTCGGCTAGATAGCTCAGTGGATAAAGAGCGCGCTGGGGTACTACATGGGAGGCCCAGGGTTCGGTTCCCGGGGACCTCTCCGAGTGGGCAGACGGCCTTGAGAAAGGCAAGCCGCCGTGGGCGGGGCAAAAGCCACCGTGGGCGGGGCAAAAGCCGCTGTGGGCAAGGCAAAAAGCCGCCACGGGCCCCCACGGGCATGGCAAAGTCACCCGAGAAAAGCGGAGCTGCTGCCTGCGAAGCGGAAGCCAGCAGCCCGCAAAAACATGGAGGACTGCTGCCCGCAAAACATGGAGCAGAGCCGCCCGTGAAAAAAAAAAAAAAACGGAATGGAGCCACCCACGAACAGAACGAGCCACCGCGTCGCCGCAAAGACGGGGGAGACAAGAAGCAGACATAGAAAAAACACAGAAGAATGGACACACAGCAAGAGCAAGCAGAAGGGGGGGATATGTAATAAAAATTTTAAAAAAATAAAAGAAACACAAATGGCTAAAAGGCACATGAAAAGATCCTTAGCATCACTAGCTATTAGAGAAATGAAAATCAAAACTACAATGAGATATCATCTTTCACCTATTAAACTGGTGGCTATTTAAAAACTAGAACACTACAAGTGTTGGGGAGGATGTGGAGGAAAGGTAACACTCATCCACTGCTGGCAGAATGTAGAATGGTGCAGCCATTGTGGAGGACAGTTTGGTGGTTCATCAGGAAGCTAAATATAGAACTGCCATGTGATCCAGCAATCCCACTACTGGGTATATAACCAGAAGAATTGAAAGCAGGGACATGAAATGATATGTGTACACCAATGTTCATAGTGGCATTATTCAATATTGCCAAAAATTGGAAGCTAACCAGATGTCCATCAACAGAGGAATGGATAAACAAATTGTGGTATATACATACAATGGAATATTACTCAGCTATAAGAAGGAATGCAGTATTAACCCATGGGACAACACAGATGAATCTTGAAGCCCTTATGTTGAGTAAAGTAAGCCAGTCACTGAAGGACAAGTATTACATGACCTAACTGATATGACTTAAGCAAATCTAGCAGACTCACAGAGCTGGAGTCTGGAAGATAAGTTATCAGGAGACAGAAAGGGAGTAGAGGGTGGCTAACTGATGCTCAATATGAGCAAAATCTATGATAAGGTGGAGGGGGGTGGTTGGGCTGTGGCTGGGGATGATGGTGCAGTGATGTGATTGGGTTTGACAATGCTGGAATGTGAGGGGGAGTAGGATGAGGAGATTGGGTTGGACTATACATGGAACTTGGAAGAAGGAACAGGTGAACTCGGGGGATTTGTAAGTCTGTGGTTAAAATGACAATAATGGGAATGTTCTTTCATCAAATATGGCAGGGGTGAGTTACTGGTGCAGGGTGTTGTGGGTGGGGGGACATGTGGGATAGGGCATACCTTGAGTGTGCTTCTAGGGACTATGAAAGTGTTCCTCTTATCATAGTGTGTTATCTCAGTGGGTGGAGAACTACACAATAAACAAGAAAATAGTAAACTCCCATCCTGGGGAGCCCTGTTACATTTACCAATCATTTTGGAAAGAACTAACAACAGTTCTGCCTGACATTGCAATGATGTATATAGGCCATTGTACATTTTGTCAGGGCCAATGGAATTGTGCAGTGCAAAGTACAAACTATAGACCATGGTTGGTAGCAATGCTTGAATGTGTGTTCATCAATTGTAACAAATGTACTACACTAATGAAAGATGATATTGATGGGAGAAAGTGGAGGAGAGGAAGGGTGGGGCATATGGAGTACTCTATGTTTTTTTTTTTAATTTTTTATTTATTTTTTATATATCTATGTACATTTTTAGGATTCATTGATTACACACATGTTACACAGAGATTCCAGGAGTACCCAACTCTATGTTTTTTATGTAACATTTATATAATCTAATTTTTTTTTAATTTAAGAAAACTTAAGGTTTGTAGTAGAGGCAGTGCCAGAGGGAAATTTATAGCTATGAATGTCTACATTAAAAAAGAAGAGAGATCTCAAAACAATAACCTAACTTCACATCTGGAGAAACTAGAAGAAGAAGAGCAAAATAAACCTAAAATAAGTGGAGGAAATAAATAATAAACATTAGAGCTGAGATAAATGAAACAGAGAATAGAAAAACAATTTAGAGAATCAATGAAACCAAAAATTGGTTCTTTGAAAAGATTTAAAAAATGACATTTTTTTAAAGATTTATTTATTATTTATTACATACCCCCCCCTTTCTGCTTGCTCTTGCTGTGTGTCCATTCTTCTGTGTTTTTCTATGTCTGCTTCTTGTCTCCCCCCGTCCCCGCGGCGACGCGCCGAGTAGGCCCTCCACGGCGGTGGCTCGTTCCATTCGAGGGTGGCTCCATTCCGTTCCCACGGGTGGCTCCGCTCCATGTTTTGCAGGCAGCAGTCCTCCATGTTTTTTTTTGCGGGCTGCCCGGCTTCCGCAGTTCGCAGGCGGCAGCTCCGCTTTTCACGGGTGACTTTGCCATGCCCGTGGGGGCTCCGCCCTGCCCGTGGTGGCTTTTTGCCTTGCCCACGGTGGCTCTGCCCCGCCCACGGTGGCTTGCCTCTCTCAAGGCCGTCTGCCCGCTCAGAGAGGTCCCCGGGAACCGAACCCGGGGCCTCCCATGTGGTACACCGGTGAGCTCTTTATCCACTGAGCTATCTAGCCGGTCCAAAATGACAACATTTTTACTAGACTGACAAGTAAAAAAAGAGAGAAGATGTGAATAACCAAAATCAGAAATGAAACAAGAGACCTTACCACTGATAATGCAGAAATTAAAAGGATTATAAGAGGATACTATGAAAAAATTATATGCCAACAAATTAGATCATCTAGAAGAAATGGACTAATTTAAAGAAAACACAACTTACCTAAATTGACTCAAGTAGAAATAGAAGTCTCAAAGACTTATAACAAGTAGAGATTGAATCAGTAATCAAAATGTTCCCAATAAAGAAAATCCAGGACCAGACAACTTTACTGGTGAATTCTACCAAAGATTCAAATAAAAATTTACACCAAATACTTCTCCAACTCTTTGAAAACTTTGAAGAGGAGGGAACTCTTCCTAACTCATTCTAAGTCACTCTACATTACCCTAATACCAAAGTCAGATAAAGATACCAAAAGAAAAGAAAATTACACATCAATTCCCCTTATGAATATAGATGCAAAAATTCTCAATAAAATACTAGCAAATTGAATCCAATAGCATAATAAAAGAATTACACACTATGACCAAGTGGGATTTATCCCAGGAAAGCAAGGATGATTCAACATAGGAGAATCAATATAATATGCCACTTTACCAGAAAGAAGGGAAAAAATCACATAATCAACTCTATTGATGCAGAAAAGGCATTTGACAAAATCCAATACCCTTTTCAAGATAAAAACCCTCAGAAAAATAGAAATAGAAGGTAATTTCCTTAACATGATAAAGGGCAAATATGAAAAACCTACAACTAACATCATACTCAATGGTGAAATATTGAAAGCCTTTCCCCTGAGGTCTGGAACAAGACAAAGATGCCCACTGACACCACTATTAGTCAAGAAAAAGAGAAAAAGGCATCCAAGTTGACAGGAGGAGGTAAAACTATCTCTTATTCACAGATGGCATGATCCTTTATATAAAAATCCCAAAGAATTATAGAGAACTACTAGAACTGACAAACAAACCAGTAAAGTTGCAGGTTACAAGATTAACATGCAAAAATCAGTTGTGTTTCTATATACCAGCAAAGAATATTCTAAAATAGCTCCTAAAAAATACAATACTTAGAAATGAATTTAACCTAGGAGGTAAAGGGCTTGTACGCTGAAAACTACAAAAATATTGCTGACAGAAATAAAACAAAACCTAAATAAATGTCAAGACATACCATTTTCATGATAGGAGAATCCAATATTCTTCAGATCTCAATAGTTCCGCAAAGTATACACAGATTCCATGCAATCCCTATCAAAATGCTGCAGCCCCCTCCCGTTTTTTTTGCAACAATGGAAAAGCCAATGCTCAAATTCATGTGGAATTGCAAGGGGTCTCAAATAGCCAAATCAACATAGCAAAGCAAAAACAAAGTTGGAGCTATCAAATTTCCTGATATCAAAACTTACTATAAAACCACAGTGTTCAGAACAGTGTGGGGGTGCCTGGGCAGCATGTGTACAGTGCATGCTAGCTGCAGGATAATGCACGGCATTGGGGCCACAGGTGTTTGGTGGGTCCACACAGGCAGTAGCATGGGCTCCTTCTTGGAGCAGGGCCAGGGTCAAGGCCAGCATAGTAGGTGCTGGCCCAGTGGGAATGATATTTGTGGCATGCAGCATCAAAGTGGATCACAAGGATATCATCCACAATATCTTTTGACTTCCACAGGTGGCAGATGGCGACCTGCTCTAGTGACCAGAGCATCAAGTTCTGAAATAAAAGTGAAAGTGGAGGAGGAGTGGCAAGATGGTGGCAGAAGAAGGAGCTCCTAGAGTCAGCTCGTCATACAGGGCAATTAGTAATCACCCAGAGCTATTTAAAGTACCTGTTTGGGGCCTGCAGGAGGCCAGAAGAACATCCTGCAACATCCTTGAAAGTGTGGAAGACTGCCCATCTGCAGAGATGATTTGTGAGTAGATCACTCCATGCCACAGAGACCTGTGCCCATTGTCCATTGTCCATGCAAGCCACCTTGGGAGCTATTCCGTGGCTGGAGTGGGAAGCTCCATTTCCCAAAATTGGGGGAAGAAGACATGGTTGGGCACCAACTTCAGCCATTGGCTAGTAAATTCAGCTGGTTAAAGTATACTCTTAAGAACAGCTGAAGTTTGAACCTGTCCA
Organism: Chaetophractus vellerosus; assembly: GCA_004027955.1. Taxonomy (NCBI): domain Eukaryota; kingdom Metazoa; phylum Chordata; class Mammalia; order Cingulata; family Chlamyphoridae; genus Chaetophractus; species Chaetophractus vellerosus. The sequence goes on from PVKH010022167.1 coordinate 10,903, forward strand.
AGTTGGAAAGAGGCCAGTAGCTGCCATTTTAGCTCCACCCCTGGCATGAGGGGAAGTAGAGCTGATTGAAAATCACAGTGACAGTAGGGACCAGCTTCTTTTCACCCAGATTGGATTGCAGCTCTAGCCTAAGCCCCAGCCCCACCTCTGGCAGGGAGGAAGCTGCCAGAACCTGCCCAAGCTTCTCTGGGTAACTGCAGGCACTTTCAGCTGGCACAGCCCCTGGACACCTGGGGCTCCATCCCTGCACCCCAATAGGATAGTAAAGGAGCTGTGTTTCCTTGGCCTCTCTGGGCACCTGAAAGCACTTTCAGCCCACACGAACTGGCTTGTTGAGCACTTTTGTTGGGTAAGTGTAGATCCACCCTCTTCCCCCAATAGGATAAGAAGGGGCTGGTGTTTCCTCAGCCCCTCTGGGCAACGGCAGGTACAGGGACTGAACTGTTGGGCACCTATAGGTCCATCCACACACGCACACACACACCCCTCCAGACAACAGCAGGCCCTTTTGGCCTACACAGACTGAACAGTTGGGTGTCAGTGGTTCTGTTTCCACCCCCTAAAGGGCAGAAGGAACAATATTCCCTCAGCCCCTCAGGGCAAATGCAGGTGCATTTGGCCTACACAGATTAGATTACTGGTCACTCCAGAAGGTCCATCCCCAACCCTGGCAGGAAGGGAGGGGCTGGTGCTACATCGGTCTACCTGGGCAACAGCAGTCATTTCAGACCCACACAGCATAGATTGCTACCCACACCTGCAGCTCCATCCCCACCCAGGTAGGGGAGGAAGGGATATGAAGCTTCATCAGTCTCTCTGAGCAACTAGAGATGGTGTTGGTCTGCATGACTTGGATTATTACACATGACAGTAGCTCTGTCCCTACCCCTGGCAGAGGAGAATGGTGGGAGAAGCTTCATTGGTTCCTGAGGCAAAGCAGGTAGCTTCAGCCTCCACAGCTTACAGCACAAACAACATCCTCAGATCCTACTACACAATCATCAAGGGTGAAAGGGCAAAAATCCCTAAACTAAAGAGTGAAACTGCACCCAGAATAAATACATCTAGTAAGCCAGACGTCAAGACATCAACAAAAAATTACAATCCATACCAAGAAATAGGAAGATATGGCCCAGTTAAAGGAACAAGATAGGCCTCCAGATGACATAAAGAAGTTGAGACAACTAATCATAGATGTTTAAACAAATATCCCTAATAAATTCAATGAGATGGCTAAAGAGATTAAGGATATTAAGAAGACACTGGGTGAGCACAAAGAAAAATTTGAAAGGATACATAGAAAAATAGCAGATCTTATGGGAATTAAAGGCACAATAAATGAAATAAAAAATAAAATGGAGGTATATAACAGCATATTTGAGGAGGCAGAAGAAAAGATTGGTGAGTTTGAAGACACGGCCTCCAAAAGTGAACATACAAAAGAATAGGTGATAAAAAGAATGGAAATAATTGAACAGGATCTCAGGAAACCTAATGATGGCAAGGGATATGCAAATATACATGACATGGGAGTCCCAGAAGGAGAAAAGAAGAGAAGAGGAGGAGAAAAAATGTTTGAAGAAATAATGGTAGAAAATTTCCCAACCCCATTGAAGGACATAGATATCTGTGTCCAAGAAGCACAATATACTCCCATCTGAATAAATCTGAATAGACCAACTCTGAGATACATACTAATCAGAATGTCAAATGCCAAAGGTAAAGAGATAATTCTGAGAGCAGCAAGAGAAGAGCAATGCATAAAATACAACAGATACCCAACTAGATTAAGTGCCAATTTCTCATCAGAAACCATGCAGGCAAGATGGCAGTGGTATGATATATTTAAGATACTGCAAGAGAAAAAAATGCCATCCAAAAATCTTATATCCAGCAAGATTGCCTTTCAAAAATGAGGGTAAGTTTAGAATATTCGCAGGTAAACAGAAACTGAGATAGTTTGTAACAAAGAAAACAGCTTTGAAGGAAATATTAAAAGGAATGCTACAGCCTGAAAAGAAAAGACAGTAGAGAAAGTATGGAAGAGAATCTAGAAATGAAGATTATATCAGCTAAAGTAACTAAAAGTGCCAAAAGACTGGTGAAAATAAAATATGACAGATAATACCCAAATGTAAAAGGGTGAAATAAGAACTGCTTTTACAGTAATAACATTGAATGTTAATAATTAAACTCCCCAATCAAAAGACACAGACTGGATAAGAAAATATGAGCCACCTATATGCTGTCCACAAGAGACTCACCTTAGATCCAAGAATACCAATACATTGAAAGTGAAAGGCAAGAGGCCTCCGGACTTCTCTGGGGCCAGCAGCCGCCCGGCCAGGGGCCTGGGGCCGCGGGCTCAGGCGACGACCATGGGCTCCGTGTCCAACCAGCAGTTTGCAGGTGGCTGCGCCAAGGCGGCGGAGGAGGCGCCGGAGAGCGCGGCCCGGGAGGCAGAGGAGCCGCAGCTCCTGCACGGTGCGGGCATCTGTAAGTGGTTCAACCTGCGCATGGGGTTCGGCTTCCTGTCCATGACCGCCCGCGCCGGGGTCGCGCTCGACCCCCCAGTGGACGTCTTTGTGCATCAGAGTAAGCTGCACATGGAGGGCTTCCGGAGTCTGAAGGAGGGTGAGGCAGTGGAGTTCACCTTTAAGAAGTCTGCCAAGGGCCTGGAATCTATCCGTGTCACCGGACCTGGTGGGGTGTTCTGTATTGGGAGTGAGAGGCGGCCAAAGGGGAAGAACATGCAGAAGCGCAGATCAAAAGGAGACAGGTGCTACAATTGTGGAGGTCTAGACCATCATGCCAAGGAATGCAAGCTGCCACCCCAGCCTAAGAAGTGCCACTTCTGCCAGCGCATCAGCCATATGGTGGCCTCATGTCCACTGAAAGCTCAGCAGGCCCCCAGTTCCCAGGGAAAGCCCCCCTACTTTCGGGAGGAAGAGGAAGAGATGCACAGCCCTGCCCTGCTCCCAGAGGCCCAGAATTGAGTCACAGTGGGTGGGGGCGTTCCTTTAGCGATGAGGAAGTTCTAAGGAGCAGGCATCAATCGGCAGAGTGGAGAAAGTGGGATAGGGTGGGTAGGGAGCAGCTGGCACTGCCCTGTATCTCAGGCTGGGGTCAACATAACCCCCTCTTCCATCTTGGTGGGGGGAAGGGGTGAGGCAAAGGAACTCCAACCATGCTCTATCCAAATGCAAGTGAACGCTTTCAGGAGAAATACCTTGAAAGCCTGCACGAGATACCCCTAGAAT
>PVKH010022168.1:0-14158 GCA_004027955.1 Chaetophractus vellerosus
GTCCTCCATGTTTTTGCGGGCTGCCGGCTTCCGCTTCGCAGGCAGCAGCTCCGCTTTTCACAGGTGACTTTGCGATGCCCGTGGGGGCTCCGCCCTGCCCATGGTGGCTTTTTGCCTTGCCCACGGCGGCTTTTGCCCCGCCCATGGCGGCTTGCCTTTCTCAAGGCCGTCTGCCCGTTCGGAGAGGTCCCCGGGAACTGAACCCGGGCCTCCCATGTGGTATCCCAGTGCGCTCTTTATCCACTGAGCTATCTAGCTGGGCACTATTTTTTTGTGTAACATTTATGTAATCTAAGTATCTTTTAAAAAATAAAAAAAAATTATGTAAAAAATAAAATAAAGAGATAGTTAAAAAAAAGGAATGAAGTTTTGATGCATGCTACAAGGATGAACCTTGTAAAGACATCATGTTGAGTGAAATAAGCTAGACACAAAAGGACAAATATTGTATGATATCACTTATATGAAATAATTAAAGTTTGCAAATTCATAGAACCTGAAGTTAGAATACAGTTTACCAGGGTTCAGGTCAGTGAGGGAAATGGAGGAGTTAATGCTTAATTGGTATGGAGTTTCTGTTTTGGCAATGGATGGTGATAATAGTAGTACAACATTATGAATATAACTAACACCACTGAATTGCATATCTGAAAGTATAAAAAATGGGAACTTTTAGGTTGGATATATGCTACTAGAATTTAAAAAAACTATAGAATTGTACAACACAAATAGTCAACCTAATGGAAACTATGGACTAAAGTTAATAGTATAAGTATAATAATATTATTTCATAAATTGTAATATTGTTTTTATCAATTGTAATACAGATACCATACTAATACAAAATGTTAATAATTGGGAAAACCATGTGTGTGAGAGTTGGCATGTACAGGAACTCTGTATTTTTGCATGATTTTTCTGTAAATCTACACCTGCTTTAATAAAATAATAATAAAAACTAACTATAAAAACAGAAAACCCTAAATAATATGACAGGCAAAGTATATCTGTCATTTCAATATAAATATACTTAAATCACCAATAAAACTGAGAGATATAGTAAGTTCATGAATTGGAAAATTAAATATTTTAAGATGTCAGTTTTCTCCAATTGCACTATATATTCACTTCAATCTCAAATCATAATTCCAGAAAACTTTTTTAAAGCTAGAAATTGTCAAACTGATTCTAAAATTTGAATGGACATGAAACAGTTCTAGGAAAATAAAAACAATATTTTAAAATAACAAAAGGAGGTATTATATGTGATTTCCAGACTTACTATAAAGCTCATAATCAAGATAGAATGGAGAAAGCATAATCTTACTGACATCCTGGTTTTTGGACATCTGGCCTCCTATGACAGTGAACTCATGTTTTTTAAAAAGCTAACTGGTTTGTGGTACTTTACAGCAGCCCTGGCATACTAAGACAACATGGTAGCCTCTGGGAGGTGGGGGGAGGTGGGATAGTGACTGGAAAAAGGATAAGAGGATATCATGGATTGATGGACACAGTATTCTGAGTTGATGATTACACAAACACATGCATTTATCTAAACTCATTGAATTGTACAATGAAGGTTTTTTCATTTCATTGTATGTATTTTATCTCAAAATAAAAGAACTGTAAACCAATATTGAACTGTATTTTATGGCTTGTATAATGCAGTGTTATGGGTTAAAAACTCTGAAATTACTTTCTGGGTATTCTAGACTTTAGCAAATGAGTAAATACATTGAGAATAATGGGAGCCAGGTTTCTCATTGTTGGAGAATGGAGATATAAATATTGAAAGGAGGAAGACTAGATGTAAACAGAAGTGGTGGTCAAAATAAGATGTTTAATTGAACTCATGGTTTTCAATATGTATATATAGGTAACCATAAAATATAGATATCTATATATATGAGTATATATGAATATATGTATATATATTATATACACACATATATTTATCTATATTTATCTATTACCTATCTATCATCTATCTATCTATCTATCTATCTATCTATCTATCTATCTATCTATCTATCTATCTATCCACCTATCTCACACATATATATCAACTACATGTAATTTTCTAGCTCTGTCTACTCTGAAGTATTGTATAAGCAGTCTTATACCATAGCAATGAGCACAGATCTTGGTTTCTAAATACCATTCTTTATTAAAAGGAACCAGGACCTCTTAGAGCAAAGGCTGATTGCAGGGATGGGGCAGGAATATTCAAGATGAGGCAGGAATATTTTATTTTTTCACCAGAAAGTATAGGAAACATTAAAAGAATGTTGGGTACATCAAAAGGACTCATGAGTGGGCTTGAAGAAGTTCACATTGGCCAAATCTGAGATAATTAGACAATCAAGATAAATAATTATGTAATTTATTAAAACCTATTGAATAAAATAAAAATCCTTGAGTACATCCTGATATAAGTAAATAAATGAATAAACAAAGGAGTGGGAATGATAGGAAAGCTCTTCTTTAGAGTAGAATGCTAACTAAAATGTATGGAAAGATCAATGTATTATCAATGGATGTTGTATTAGTCAGCCAAAGGGGTGCTGATGCAAAATACCAGAAATCTGTTGGCTTTTATAAAGGGTATTTATTTGGGGTAGAAGCTTACAATTACGAGGCCATAAAGCATAAGTTACTTCCCTTGCCAAAGTCTGTTGCCATGTGTTGGAGCAAGATGGCTGCCGAAGTTCAGCCTTCCTCTTGCTCTTAAGGCTCCGTGGTCCCAGCTTCTTCCAATAGCAGCTGTAGGCTGGAATAAGTCTTTCTCTCTCCTGGGGCTCATTTTTCTCCATGCTCAGCTGCTCTGTTCTCTTCTCAAGGTCTGCTGTAGACTATCAGGCTCTCAAGGCTTTGTCTTTCTCCCCAGGGCTTGATTCTCTCTGGGTTCAGCTGCTCTGCTTTCTCCCATAGTTTTACTTCCCAAGCTCCAGCTCAAAACTCCAACCTCCCTTCTGTGCAGTGTGGGTTCTCTATGAGTCCTTGCCCACCAAGGGGGTGGGGACTCAATGTCCTACTGACATGGCCCAATCAAACCCCTAATCATAATTTAATCATGCCTAGGGGAACAGGCCAGTTTACAAACATAATTCAATAACTATTTTTGGAATTCATAAACAATATCAAACTGCTACACTACACCCTCTAAATTCCAAAAAGACATTACAATATTAAAAAAATCTTATTTCAGTAACATTACTAAGTACACAATCATATCATAATCAGTTTAAAGAAATACAGTTTGTCTTGGGGCAAAGTCCCATCTGGCTGTAGACCTCTGAAACTTACAAAACTATCTGCTCCCAATACACAAATGGACAGACAAAGGGTAAACATTTTCATTACAATAAGGAGAAAATGGGAGGGAAACATGAGTCATGGGTCCTCTATAGTTCAGTAAACCTGCAGGGCATACTTCATTAGATGTCAAAGTCTGAGAGTCCTTCTTAAGATGATGGTTTCTTCTCCCTGGGGCCACGTGGGGCTCCACCCTTTCCATAGGCTTGCCCAATGGTCACTTTCTTGGTTCCACCCTCATCAAGCATCTAGGTGATGACCAAGCTCCAGACCTCACCCTCCAAAAGCATTAGGGTGATTGCCACACTTTACCCAATCTTTGAGTTAGAGTCTTAACCTGCCTAGTACAGTGAAGTGAAGACAACATCCTCCCTAACTTTTAGCATATAGGCCCAACCCTCTCAGAGCAACAATTTGGCAACTTGGCCTTCCTTAATCCATGGAGGACAGGTCCACCCCTCTCAGACCTATTGGGTGGTGGCCTTAACCGCCCTAATCCTTGGGGAATGTGCTCCACCCTCTCTGTACCCTGGGGTGGTAAAATGCTCCCCAAACACCAGGCAGGAACACCCACCCTCTTTAAGGCAGGAACACTCACCCTCTTCAACTGCCAAGGCAAACTCACCCTTTCTGTACACATGGATGGGGTTCCTCTCTTGGCCCAAGGTGATGTCATAATTCCAGATCTCAGCTTATGTGGTTTTCCTCTTAAAGCTGTTCCTTCTTCAATCTCTCCTTCCCAAGTCCTTTTTAGTCCAAGCTGACAGTGGTTTTGTTCATATAGCTCTCTCAAAAAGCTTGTTGGTTGAGCATGCAAAAAGCAGGGGTCCAAGCCATCAGACAGTAAGATTTTCCACAAATCTTTCCTAGATAACTGCATCTTCAATATTGATTAATACGTTTCAAGTTTAGTTAAATCCTCAAATGGGGCACTATCATCTGGGAGCTTGATTTTCAGAGACTTTGAAGTTCCAGAATCAGTTTCTGTTTTCTTTGTGGCCAACAGTTCAGTTCTCAGCTTATCTATCTTGTCTAGCATTTTGCTACAGCTGCAAGGAGAAGCCAAGCCACATTCTCTGAGTTTATTTTGGAAAGTTCTTCAGGTAAATGCCCAGGCTCACCATTTTCAAATTCTGCCTTCCATAAAACATAACGAGTTAATCTTGCTAAGTTCTCTGAAACTTTAAAACACAGATCACCTTTCTTCCAGTTTCTAATGATAGTTTCATCATTTACTTCTAAGAGCTCATAAAAAGTCTCTACAATCCATATTCTTATCAACAATATCTTCAAAGAAACCCAGGCTTTTTCCACCAAGCATCTCACAATTCCTCCAAAAAAATACCCTTTACCCATTTATAAAACTGTTCCAGCATTTTGGTAATTGCAAAAGCATGGCCCCACTCTCTGGTACCAAATTCTGTATTAGTCAGCCAAAGGAGTGCTGATGCAAAATATCAGAAATCTGCTAGCATTTATAAAGGGTATTTATTTGGGGTAGAAGCTTACAGTTACCAGGCCATAAATCATAAATTACTTCCCTCACCAGTCTGTTGCCATGTGTTGGAGCAAGATGGCTGCCAGTGTTCAGCCTTCCTCTTCCTCTTAAGGCTCTATGGTCCCAGGTTCTTCCAATATCAGCTGTAGGCTGTGATAAGTCTCACCTCTCTCCTAGGGCTTGTTTCTCTCTGGGCTCAGCTGCTCTGCTCTCTCCCATAGGCTTACTTCCCAGGCTCCAGGTCAGTAATGTAAAAGATGAACCTGTACAAATGTATGGAATTACATATGAGGATATTTACTGTGGCCTTATTTATAGTAGCAAAAACAGGAAAAAATGTAATGTTCATTAGCAACATACCCATTAAGTTAATGATAGACATATTCATAAAGTGAATATTTATTAAGCAATCACTTCAAATGTAAGAGATATCTAAGTGCTTATATGAAAAGGTTTACACACACATTTCTGTATAAATCCACTAGAAACTAAAATTCACACTTAGCTCTAGGAGATGGATCAGGAGAATCAAGCTGACAGGAAGAGGGATATTTACATTTGACTTTTATCACTCTCTACAATTTTAATTTTAAAATATGAACTATACTAATATCATGATATATGAAAGTTGTTTTTAAAAATATACATAAACAATTAAAATGTTATTTTGCTATTTTACTCAGCACCTCACCTATCCCCACTTTTATGTAGTTTGTTTTTCATTTGTACATATTCATTGTTAGTTCTTCAATCTCTGCCCATCACTTCGAGTAGCTCAGAGAGGTGATCCATTTGCATTTGAAGACCTACAAGGAAAAGGTACAGGTTTGCATAGCCACTGTTGGAACATATGCATGTTGGAGTGATTGGAAAGGGCTATGGCATAAGTGGCTCATTAGGTTACATATATATAACAGATATTCTGATTTTCTCTTACCAGGATTCCCATAACTTTGGGCAGAGGGTATGTTGTTGGGGAGTGCCAGGATCATTTAGGAAGATGGGGCTTATAAGGACTTGGAGATCTAGAGAAAACTTTCAACAAAAGCCCTTTTGATAGCCTCTGGGATTTTGATGTGTGCCATGCAGCCATTTGTGGGGCCTTCAGCTTGGGGGTAGCTTAGATGGAATTGGAGAAGCCCAGAGGTGAGGAGTTGGCTGACTATTCACAGCTTGAACTGTTGACAACAACCAGAACTTAAGGCCTGGGAGGAAGGCAGCTTGGGTGTTGAGAAGTTCCTGCCTAGGGAGATTTCAAGTTTGCCCATTAAATAAAAGTTTTCAGTGCCCTAAAATTTGATGAGCCTCAGGAGGGAGGGGTTGTGAGTTTCTCTGGCTTTCCCTCAACAGCATCCCTAGTGTGCCTTTTGAACCTGGACAAATCATTCCTCATTGGATAACTTTCCTCTAGGGACAGATAGGGAAAAGAAAGGAAGGAGAGAGAGAGGGAGGGAGATAGCTGATTCCCCTCAGCACCTTTATTTCTGGACTTTTCCTAAGTTTCAGTGTATGGACAAATTTGTTCTGTGCTATGAGTGAACACTGTCTCCAGAGAATGGCTCAGTCCTAGCCAGGCAGGTGGTAGCCAGGGTGGATCCCTAGAAAGCTATAGAACTTTCTAGGCCAGTCTCCTTCTTTGGAGGTGAAGGTCTTTTCAGGGGTTCTCCACTGTGATGGAGAGAGTTGGAAAGCATCAGTTTGAAAGAGCCTGGATCTGGCTGCCTATAACAGGAAGGAAAAATAAAGCGTTAAAAGTGGGCTAGGGGATCTGCATAATGGATGACGTCTACATCAAATTTTCCCTTCCTCTCAGAGGGAAAATTCAACTTTTCTCTGCCCAGTGGTGGTGATAGGCATAGCTCTCTGCCATTATGTAAGATTCTGATCTTTCGTTTCTCTTCCTCTCTTCCTAACATCTGATTGACATTTTGTAGGGGCTTTCCAGGGAGGGAGACGACAGGTTGACTGGGCAATGCTTTAGTGAAGAATGAATGGAGAGAAAGCTGGTCAGGAAGTATACTTTTTGTTCATTCATCTACTTGATCTTTCATTCATTGATTTTTCACTAAATAAATATTTAAATAGTATATACTTACCCTGTATCAAACTCAATTCTTGGCACTAGTGACACATCAATGAACAAGAAAGACAAAGCACTTTCTCTCAAAGTACTTAATTCTAATGTAATAGTTAGATAATAAATGAATAAACAAGTAAAAGTATAACAGCTTTCCAGGTATTGATGATAGATAGTAAGAAGGAAAATACAGTCTAATGAGAGGTTATAGAGTGAAAGAGCACATGTGTTGTCTTAGAAGGGTCCTCTGAAGAGGAAACATTTAAGCAAAGATCTGAATGAGGTGAAAGATAGAGCCCAGACATCCTAAGGCCCTCAGAGTGATCCATCTTGGTGTCTTCTGACATTGCCTTACTCCCAGGACTCTGGAGAAAATAGGAGGTCATAGATAAGCATATCTACTCTGGGGACTTTTCTAAGCTGCTCTATGGGCCTTAGACCATGGGAGAGTAGATTCAGCAACAGACTGCCCATCTGGAGTTTACTCTCTCTTCTGGATCATTAAGGTCTTGGGTAAGGTAGGGGATGTTGGCTCTGATCCACAGTCTCTTCCCTCATGGCTCCAGGTGAAGACTGTACAGTACAGATGTGAATTGGCGATTAAAGTTCCAAACACTTCACTCCTTCTGGACCCCTCCTCCTCTTGTATCATCTGGTGACAAGAGGAACTGAAATTTCAGAGCAAGAGGCTGCCAACTGGGAGCCATCCAGGCTCTGCCTGCTTGGAGGAAACACATTTACTGAGGTAAGAGGTGGGGAGATGGCTTTTCATCATAGGAAGAGAGAGGAAGAAGTGGGTAATCTACTCTAGGGAACCAGCTTCCCAGAAGTTAGAGGAAGACGTAATACATTGTCTAAAAGTAGCTCTCATCTTATGACAGTGTCCTAGAAAGACCCCACTTCCCAGTTACCCAGGCTCACCAACATGCAGAAGTGATTATAAAGAAAACTGAAGTGAAACTTTAAAATGAACACAATGCAAACGGATCCTATGTTCAGAGGAAATAAAGGAAGGAAGTAACCATATCTGGGTGGGATTGGCTGGGAATACTTTAAAATGTTGAGATGCAGCAGGTTTTTACAGGAAAGGGACATAAAAGCAGAAAAGATAGTTTAGTTTACTCAAGATGGAAGGAGGTTGGTGGTATCAATGAGCATGTGTCAGGAAAGTTGACAGGGTGGCAAGTCAGAGCAGAGTTAGAGATATGATGTACAGTGAATTGAAAGATATTGAGTTGTGTGGGTTTTCATGTTTGTTGTACAGTGAAAAGTGCTCAACTTCTTGGACAGTTACATTTATCTTCATATATAAAACAGTAATAGTAGCAAGTGAATAGTAGTGAATAGTAGCAAGTGAACCCCACCTGGTCATGTTGCAGAGTTAGGAGCAGGAGAGGAATATTTCTTCAATCTGGAAAAATCTTTACCCTTTTGAGATCAAAAGCAGTTCGCTCTCCTTTGCTTTCTAGATATTCACAAGGAGCAAGAGCACAGGACTAAATGTTGGGCAATCACTCCAGTGCCATTGAATTTTATCTCCTTGGCTTCCCTGGCTCTGAAGAAGTATACCATATTCTTTTTGCTACATCCTTCCTCTTATACTCAGTGATATTAATGGGAAACACAGTTATCATCATGATTGTCTGTATTGATACATCTACCATCCCCCATATACTTCATCCTTGATCACCTCTCTGTCCCGGAGATCCTGGTCACAACTATTATTGTCCCCATGATCCTGTGGGGGCTGCTGCTTCCTGGAATGCAGACAATATCTTTGCCTTCACGTGTTGCCCAGCACTTCCTCTACCTTGCTGTGGGACCACAGAGTTTGCATTACTGGGAGTGGTGGCTGTGGACCATTATGTGGCTGAGTGTAACCCATTGAGGTACAACCTCATTATAAGCAGTCACACTTGCATCTTGGTGGTGATTGTGCCATGGGTGTTTGGGTTCCTTTTTCAAATCTGGCCAGTCTCTGCCTCATTTCAGCTTACCTACTGCAAATCAGATGTGGTGAACAATTTTTTCTGTGACAGAGGTCAATTGCTCAAACTCTCCTGTGAAGATACTCTTTTCATAGAATTCATCCTCTTCTTAATGGCTGTTTTTATTCTTTTTGGCTCTTTGATCCCTACAATAGCCTCCTACACCTACATCATCTCGACCATACTCAAGATCCCCTTAGCCTCTGACCAGAGGAAAGCCTTCTCTACTTGTGCCTTCCACTTCACCTGTGTTGTGATTGGCTACATTAGCTGCTTGTTCCTCTATGTGAAACCCAAGGAAACGCAGGCAGCTGATTTCAATGGGGTAGTTTCTTTGACGATTTCAGTTGTGACTCCTTTCCTCAAACCTTTCATCTTCATGCTTCGGAATGACAAAGTCATAGGGGCCCTTTGGGATGGGGCAAAACACAGCTGTCATCTATTTAGGAACTACCTTTGCCCTAGGCAGTTTTACATGGGAAAACACTTATCAAGTGTTTCTGAGTAAATCTAAAAAGTACTTCTTATCTTTGAGCTACAGCATAACCACTATCACCATCAAATAATCTATGTGCAACAAAAGATTCATAAATTCCTGGCCATGGTTTTCCATTTGGTTGTTATGTGAAAATTCTCTTCATTATTTTATGGTCTTCTCTACTTATAATACATTTCGCAATAAAACCTTAAAATTAAATGTAAAGTAATAGGTGTGATATTTAGACTTTGGAACAGGAAAGGCAAGGAAAAGAAGTTCTCTGTCTGCCACAAAGGAGGGAGGGTGGTGGAGCTGCTGTGCTAGGAGATGAAGTGACAGGAGAGAGCTGGCTTTGTGACATGAGGGGGTTAAGGGAGAGTGCAGAGAGGGCAGAGAAAGATGCAGCCTCTGGCCCTCCACCTGCATTTCTCACATTCTTCAATCCTGACATGATCCATGATACCTCCCCTGCTTTCCTGGCCCAGTTATTTGTTCATCATCTTTGGCTCATTTTCTTTCCTGATTCTTCTTTGTGTCTCTCTTTCTGTGATTCCAGTTCCCAGTTTCATTTTTGGGTTCCCCTTTGCCTCTCTCTCCTTACAAATCCCAAGTTTACCATGTTATTATCCAGCCGTGCACAGAGCTGCCCTAAAACTTCAATACTGGAAATGCCCAACTTCACCCCTTCTCCTGACCAGCCCACCCTGCTCCTAAACAATATTTCAATTTCTTATACAATAGGCATAATTTTATCCACTGCAGCATTTTTATAATAATAAAATATTGATAACCCAATGGGATATCAATAGGTGACAGGTCAAGTTGTTTCATCTATACAATGAAATATTGTGCATCTATAAAAAGAATGATAATGTCTCTCTGCAATGATTAGAAAGGATGTCCAAGCTATATATTTTTTGTTACACTCATTATAATGTGCTACTATCAACTCCATCCATTACCACACATTTACAATTGACCTTATTAAACATTTTACATACATCCAGCATCAGCGCCCCCTCCTCAACCCATATTTCATCTCATACCAACCTACATTCCATCGTCCAACTCCATAAGTCTACTCAGGGAATTTAGTTCATAACAGTGAGATCATACAATATTCGTTCTTTTGTGTCTGGCTTATTTCACTCAACATAATGTCCTCAAGGTTCCTCCAGGTTGTTATGTACTTCCCCAACTGATTTCTTCTTACAGGTGAATAGTATTCCATCATATTTATTTACCACATTTGGTTTATCCATTCATCAGTTGATGGACACTTATGCTGTTTGCATCTTTTAGAAACTGTGACTAATGCCACCATGGTGTGCAAATAACTTCACATCATTGTTTTCAGTTCTTCTGAATATATTCCTACTAGCAGTATTGCCAGATCATATGGCAGTTCTATATTTAGTTTCCTGAGGAACGGCCAAATCATCTTCCACATAGGCTGCACCATTTTACACTTGTACCAACAGTGAAGGAGGGTTCCTAAATCTCCACATCCTCTCTAGCACTTGTAGTTTTCTGTTTCTGTTTTTGTTTTTTAAATGACCCTTCTGCATGGTATGAAATGATATCTCATTGTAGTTTTGATCTGCATTTCCCTAATAGCTAGTGAAGTTGAGCATCTTTTCATGTGCCTTTTGGCCATTTGTATTTCCTCTTTGGAAAATTTTCTATTCACGTCTTTTACCCATTTTTAAATTGGGTTGCTAGTCATTTTTTTTGTTAAGTTATGTGATCTCTTTATATAACATAGAAATCAAACCCTTGTCAGATATGTGGTTTCTGAAGAATTTTTCCCATTGAGTTGTCTGCCATTTCACCTTCTTAACAAAATCATTTGAAATACAAAATTATTTAATTTTGAGGCTGTCCCCATTTATCTGTTTTTTTTTTTTTTTTCGTTGCTCATGCTTAGGGTGTAAGATTCAAGAAACCACCACCTACCACAAAATCTTGAGGATGTTTCCCTACATTTTCTTCTAGGAATTTTATGGTTCTAGTTTTTATATTTAGGTCCTTGATGCATTTTGAGTTAGTTTTTGTATAAAGTGTGAGATAGGGGTCCTTTTTCTTTCTTTTAGATAGGGATGCCCAGTGTTCCCAGCACCATTTGTTGAATAGGCTATTCTGACCCAGCTGAGTGGGTTTGACAGCCTTGTCAAAAAATACCAACCATGGATGTGAGGGTCTATTTCTGAACTCCCAATTCAATTCCATTGGTTAACATGTCTAGCTTTATGCCAGTACCATGCTGTTTTTACCACTGTAGCTAGATAATATGCTTTAAAGTTAGGAAGCAAGAGCCCTCCAACTTCATTCTTCTTTTTAAAGATATTTTTGGCTATTCAGGGACCCTTACCCTTCCAGATAAATTGGATAATTGGCTTTTCCAATCCTACAAAGAATTGGGATTTTTATTGGGATTGTGTCAAATTGGTATATTAGTTTGTGCAGAATTGACATCTTAATATTTAGTCTTCCAACCCATGAACACAGAATATTTTTCCATTTATTTAGATCATATTTTGTTTCTTTTAGCAATATTTTATAGTTTTGTGAATGCAAACTTTCTTGGTTAAGTTTATTCCTAAATATTTTATTCTTTTAGTCATTATTTTAAATGGAATTTTTTTCTCCCTTCCTTGGATTGCTCATTAATAGTGTATAGAAATGATATTTACTTTTTCATATTAATCTTCTATCTTGCTACTTTGTTGAACTATTTTAATCAAGAAAATCAAATCATAGTATCCTGAATTTAGTATGTTGTCTTTTGTGTAAGAAAGGGGTAAAAATGAGTTTATATATTCATATTTTCTTGTGTTTGTTTGTGGAAGATAACATAAGAAACCGTAAGTGATCGCCTGTGGGATTGTGGTAAAGGAATGGGGCTGATGGGCTAGGAAGTATGATTTTTCATTGTATGCCTTTCAATATTCTACTTATTTTTCCCTGTGTATGTATTGACTATAGAAAAATACAATAAATACATTACATTAAAAATACAAGAAAACAAATCCAGTCTTTTATATGTCTCAAGGGGTGTATTAATTCAACCTCCACTTCTTTTAATGATCTAGGAACACCTGCTTATTTACATACATATATCTGGGGAAATATTTGTTAAGTGGAGCCTTTTGTTAAATCAAAATATTATAAAGAAATTTTAGGATGTATCTATGTTACCAGAATAAAAAATTTAGAAAAAACCATAGAACTGTACAACACAATGAACCCTAACAGAAACTATGACTATAATTAATGGTATAACTATAAAAATATTGTTTCATCAGTTTTAACAAAGATGCAACACTATGAAAGGTTTTTTTTTCACTTTATTTTCAAAGAGGCTTTAGGTTACAGAAAAGTCACATAGAAAATATAGGGGATTCCCATATACCCCATCCCCCCCTCACATTTTCTGCTGTTAATAACATCTTACATGAGTATAGTACATTTGTTACAATTGATGAACAAATATTGAAGCATTGCTACTAACCATGGTCAATGGTTTACAGTATGGTTTACATTTTGCACCGTATACTTTTAGAGCTTTTTACAAAATGTATAATGGTCTGTATCTGCCTTTGAAAGATCATGCAGAACAATTCCAATGCCCTAAAAATGCCCTATGTTCCACCTACTCTTCCCTCCCCTCCCCCTCTCCTCGGAACCTATGGTAACCACTAAGGTTTTTTTTGGTTTTTTTTTTTAAGAATAAGATTCATAGTTACATGCATTAATATTGAGGGCCTGACATGTTGATCTGTTATCTTTTATTAGGCACTGTCTATGCACTCGAGAGATTCTTGCCCTTCTATTTGAAAATGTAGCAGGACTCCCCAGGATGAGAGTTTAATATTTTTTTGTTTATTCTGTGGGTCTCTACCCGCTAAGATAACACCCTACGACCAGAGAAACAAACTCATATTTCATAGAAACATGCCCCAGGTACCTCCTTTCCCACATATCCCCCCACCACTGATGCCCTGCACCAGTGACCCTCCCCTGCCATATTTGCCAAAAGAATATTCCCACAATTGTAGCTTTACCCACAGACCTACAGATCCCCAGAGTTCACCTATTCCCTCCTCCAGTCCTCCCACCAGTTCCATGGATAGTCCAATCCAACCTCCCCTGCCCTGCTCACCCTCACCTTCCAGCACCGTCGACCCCACTCACATTCCTGGACCACCATCACCCCCATCCACTGCCAAACCATCTCCTTCCACCTTATCATTGATTTTGCCCATTTTGAGCATCGGCTCACCATACTCTACTCCCTTTTTGTCTCCTGATAACCTGTCTTCTAGACTCTAGTTCTGTGAGTCAATATGCAAAGTATTAATAATAGAGAAAACTCTGTGTGAGGGGGCTTATATGGGAATTGTGAACTTTCTGCTTGATTTTTCTGTAAACTTAAAGTTTCTCTAATAAAAAATTGGGGGCATTATGAGAACTTTTTCTAGAGCTTAATATAGAAGCTGGGAGATTAAGAAGAATGCTAGAAGACAAGAAGTATAATCTTACAGATATTGGTGAACTGTTGTAATACCTACCAGATAGAGAGAATTAAATCACAAAATTTTGTTGTTTTTTTTCATTGATATTCATTATTTAATAGTGTAGATTGGCAGAGAAAAAATATATAATTAAAACTCATTGTTAAGGCACTGAGTTTGCAAAATAGTCATAATTGTAATACATGGTAAACATTGATTACCACTGAACAGAGTTGACGTAGGTTTCTGGGTTTGTTTCTGTTTTTTGACTCTCACAGGATTTTT
>PVKH010022169.1:0-14160 GCA_004027955.1 Chaetophractus vellerosus
TCCCATCCCCAATCAGCCATCCTCTGTTTCAGAGCCATTGCCTGTGCACCTAAACTGATGCCATCTTGCCTCTTCTCTCCTATCATCATTTTTAACAAATGTTCCACACCAATGCAAGTTGTTAATAATAGGGTGGTATACGGAAGTCCTGTATTTTATTAATGATTATCTGTGATCCTACAACTTTTCTAATAAAGGGAAAAACATAAAAAGAACAAAGTATTTCAATTTTCCTTTTTGTAATTGATTTATGTTTTAAAAAATGTATTTATTTGTAACCGCAGTAACATAAAATCACACAAAAATCATATTACCCTCTTAAGTGAACAATTCTTTGAAGTTAAGTACATAGAACATTGAAAATACTGTGTAAATTTCACCGCTATATCCAAATTATTTTTGTCACCCTAAACCAAATCTCATACCATTTAGCAGTAACTTTCAATCTCTCTCCTGACACTCCTGGTAACCACTATTCTGCTATCAGTCTCAATGAATTTGCTTATTCACAATATTTCATATAAGATAAATCACAATATTTGTCCTTTTATTTCTAGCTGATTTCATTCAACATGATGTCTTCAAGGTTTATTCTTATTGGAGCATGTACTGGCACTTCCTTTCTTTTTACAGCCTAAAAATATCCAAGTATGGATATACCATCACATTTTGTTTATCCATTCATCTGTTTTGACACATGGATTGCCTCCATCTTTTGGCTATTGTAAATAATTCTACAATGAACATTGTCATACAAATATCTTTCCAAGTCCCTGGTTTCAATTCTTTTGGGTATATACCTTTGAATGGAATTGCTGGGAAATATGGTAATTTTATGTTTAACTAACATAGAATTAGTTAGGAAGCACCAAACTGTTTTCCATAGTGACTGCACTGGGAAAATATACATAGGCAATCTGTCATCACTGGATATACTGTTCCTCACCTAGTGCTTCTATCAATAAGCCCAACAATAAGTGAAAGAATGTTTCCTCTGTCTAACATATAAAAACATATAAGTAATAGGGAAATGAAACAGGCTATGAGAAAGTGTGTTGCTTAATTTCTCTAGAATTTCTTTCCCTTTCTATAAAATTTACTTCTAGGTTATCAACCTTAAAGTCACTCCCAACTTCCCCAGGCAACATTGATCTTTTAGGCATCCAAGACACCTGCCAAAACCCCAACAGAAGAGACTGTTAACTGTGTCCAAGAAAGGGACTCACGAGGGGGCAAGCAAACAAACACAGGAGGAGGAGAGGAGAAGTACAACGATCCATACCAGGTTGCAGCCACGTGGCAGACAATCAGCAGCCTTTGGGCTGACCTGTTGGTTTTTATTAGCACAGATGATCTCATTTTTGGCACGCAATAACATATTGATACAATGGTATGAATAATACGTTGATCAGATTATATAACATACTAAGTTATTTTTCCTCGGATGTCCTTGATCCCAGGATTGTTTATGGAATATTTGCAAGCCAGTTCTATCAGCTACTTTTGGACACAGGCCCAAGGATAAGTGAAGACTGTGGCTCCCTCACTGGCAGCTGGCTGGGGCCAAGGCCATCACCGGAATTTGACCATCTTCACAGGGACACCAATGTCTTTGTATAGGTAAAAGAAAGGGTTTGAAAGTTAGTGTGACATAGGTTCAATGGGCAAGGTTCAACTGTTCTATTGGCTGCTGTGGTAGTTGGAAGCTGTAGGTATCCCAGGAAAGTATGATCTTAAAATTAATCTATCCCTGTGGGTGTGGACCCATTGTGAGCAGGAACTTTTGGTGAGTAGAATCTTAAGATGTGACCCACTTCATTCACGGCAGACCTTAATCCTCTTACTGGAGTGCTTTATAAGAGAATGAAATTCAAAGAGAGAGAAAGCCATGGAAACAAGCTGGAAGCAACAAAACCCAGAAGAGAAGGGAGAAACCAGCAGATGCTACTATGTGCCTTGTCATGTGACAGGGCAGTCCAGGTTTACTGACAGCCAGTCTACAGGAAGAACATATTGCCTTGATGATGACTTGATTTGGAAATTTTCATGGCCTCAGAACTGTAAGTTTATAAGCTAATAAAGTCCCATTGTAAAAGCCAACACATTTCATGGTATCTGCTTTGGGCAGCTTAGTGAACTAAAACAGCTATAGACTTGGGAAAAAATACATTGTAGAAATTATTCATCTTTTTAAGCCTCAGGGCCTCATCTAGAAAATTAAGAAAATAATAGTACCTATTGTTCCAGGGCCAATATTCACCTACCACACATATATTTTCAGCCTATGTGTTGTTAATGGCCAAAATAATTTCTGATTGGTTAGTAACTATACCATGCATGTTGTTAAGAATTTTTGAATATTAATCTTGGGAATAATTTTGTTAGAATTAAATTAGATAATGTATGTAAAATGCTTGGCATAGCACTGGGCTTATAGACATGCTTGCTAAATATTTATCATCAATAATCTGTAATAACAGTAGTAAAATGGACATTGATTTCTGGACTATTTTACATGTCAGAAGGAGTCAATTCAATTACTGAATTTAAATCTAGTACCCTTTAAATAACCAATTAACAAAATATGGCAAACAAAGTTATTAAAAATTGATAGTTTATTCTTTTAAAGATATTCAAGACTTTTTATGTTGGATCATTGCTGAAGGAATGGTGTTTATTGTAGGTGTTTGGTCTGTTAAGGCTGCTGATGCAAAAATACCAGAAATAGGTTGACTTTTATAAAGGAATTTATTTGTGGTAAAAGCTTATAGTTATAAGAGCGTGAAATGTCTAAATCAAGGCATCATCTGAGATGCTTTCTCACTAAAATCAGTTACTGTAGATCCTAGTGTCTTGCCACATGGCAAGGCAAGAGGCAGCCAATTTCTGCAGAGGTCCCTGACTTTCCCTCCAGGTTCACCATCTTCTGGAGCTCAGCTGTGGGCAACCAGGCATATGGTTTATCTCTTTCTGGGCCTCCTATCTCATCTGCTGCTCCACATTCTCCCTGAGCTCAGCTGTGGGTGATCAGGTTATGGCTCTCTTTCTGGGCCAGTCACTTTCAGCTTCTCTGCTGATTCCAGCTTCTGGTCTCTCTGTTTCTTGGGTTTCTCCCTTTCTCTCACATGGCAGGGTCAAATGGCAACTCCTTCACTATGAGTTTTCAGTTTATATAAGACCAAGCAAGAGTGTAGAGACCCAACCTGGATCATGCCTCAATTATATAGTCCAATTAAAAGTCCTATAGCAATCTAATAAAGTGATCTAATCAAAGGTCCCTTAATTTGATTTAATGCAATCAAAGGACCCCACACCCACAGAATAGATTAGTTCAAGAACATAATCTTCCCTGCGATTCACAAAATTCAAGCTGTCATAGTGGGAATCATTTCTAATTAGGGATTTATTTTTTACTCTGATAAAATCTGTGTAAGTATAGACACATCTTCCATTTCCATGGGATAATTAGGAGACATTAGAGAATTAGCACCTAAGTGAGGATGCATTCCATAAACATAATAAATTAAAACTGCATTTTAATATTTGGTTTAAAACCAATAGTTAATAGCTTATTATATAACTCAAAACCTATTATCAAGAAAGATATATAGCAAACTGTAGGAGTTACTGGAATCTCATCACAGATCATATTAGAGTTTTCTGTGCAACACCAGGGTATGACCAGGCAGACTTAGGATATCTATAACAAAAAATTCTGACAGTGCAGGTCTTGATCAGTATGGCAGAACTGGAGAGGTGACATCATTACACAAAAATAACAGAAACTCCTTAGGTTATAGAGACTTTCACTCATGATTATAGATGTGCATCAATAGGTAGATAACACTTCAAATCTCCCTTTGCAATTTAATATGTCCTCATTCCAGATATCTTAGAATTTGCTAACAGGCTACTTCCAAATGCTGCTCTCCAACAGGTGCAGGTTCTCATCACAGAGTGAACTCATTTGCACCTGCTTAAGGCTCTGCAAGGAGAACAGTAGCTGTGTCAGTAGTGCTTTTGCTTATCAAATTTACATTTCAAAGTGTCTTAATTGTTTTGAAAGTGTATCCCAGTGTGGAGTCTTGCAATCTCTGCTTGATGTTTAAACTGCCTGGTATATACAGCAAAAAAGAAAAACAACTATGTATTCTTGGCATTCAGTCAAACACAAAGGAAGAATAGAATTGCTTCCAAATAGGGCAAATTTACAAGTATATACATATGGTTTCTATCACCATTAATATTTAGAATACAATTGAATCCAATGCTAGAGGTTGCATCTAGTGCATCCTCCCCCTTTCATAAATGAATAAACTGAAATCCAGGGAAATTAAAACTATACATTTTTGGTGTCAGGTATGCCTGGGATTGATCTCTGGACTCTTGTCACTTAAACTGGGGAATGTTAAGCCTCAGTTTCTTCATCTGATAACAATTAAATGAAATGATTTACATAACTAAGTTAAACAATCAATTGAATACACTAAAGGAAGGATTCCAGTGGGAAGGACATAAGCATAAACAGGGACAGACCGCACAGAAGAGATGAGATGACAGGATGACTATAGGCCGGACAGAAAGAGGGGCATGGGGTGTCACACAACAAGAAATATTTTAATATCTATTAACAGGCCAGCCAGCATGAACTTTCACAGGGCATGGAAAGGGTGCTGCGTGTTTCCGTTTGACCCGCTAGATCATTCCTCTCCTTTCTCCAGTCTGTTCTCTGTCCTGGTTGCTGGCTGATCTACATGTGCCCCATCCACATATCCCTGTCCTCTGGCTTCCCATTGGATTCCAGAAAGCATTCCATCCCCTTTAGGCCAGGGCTGGTAACACAACCTATTGCGTTTCCTCGACACCTACACATTTGTAAATAGTCCCTTTGAGTAAATAATTCCTCCTTGAATTATCCAATTTCTAGAGTCCGACTGTATCCAGTTGCAATGCCAACTGATACAGTACCTGATAACAGAATACTACTGTAGCTTCCTTCAAAGTATGAAATAGCTGCAAATGTATAACTCCATATTGCCCCTCTGGTTTTTATTCAAACAAGTTGCTATGCAATATAGTCCTTCTTTGTACAATGCTGAACTTGGTTTTGGGGGAGGTGTTCTGATCTGGACTAGCTGCAGCATCATAGTGCCAAATATATTGGATGACTGAAGTGCAGAACAGGCAGAACCTAGCCAGAGGTCCACAGTGCCTAAAGGTCATTAAAAAAACTTATTTGTTAAGCACTAATGGAAAAAAAGGGGTGTTTATTTTGTCCTAATACGGGATACTTAGGAAATTTTGCTAAACTGAAATCGTTTGTTCTATTATGATATATTATATTAGAAAAATACATCACCATGGGTTCAGTAAAACATTTGTCAGTTTCTAATTGTATCTATGAAGTCAAGTTCAAAAAATGTGGATAAGATGCAATAGCTGATTCAATAATTTTGATGACCCAAAGTGTCAATCAATAGATGGATCTTAAAATGGAGATGTGTGTCTAGAGACATGCCATTCAGATATTTCCGGTTCTGCTAACTGTTCAAAGACATGAAAAATAGCATGGAATGTATGATATATAAAGTTTTAGAAGACAATATTGGGAGGAAAAGCAGCTAATATACATGAATTAAGACTAAGTTTCTCTGTAGAATGAAAATAAGGACTAAAATTCAGATGATATCATTTAGTGAAAATAAAGGTAGACTCTTTAATTTTAGCTTCAAAAAATTAAAAAGTTTACAAATAGAGGACTTCTTTAGACTAAGTTTAAAGTAGTAGTTTATGTAAAAATATTAGTAGATTTAGTTGGCCACAAGTACAAAATAAGCTTACAAAATGATAATTTGACTAAAACTACAGATGGAAGAGTGGCTTGCTCCACTCAGATCTTATCTGGAATAGCATGTTTATTTCATGTCACATTTTGAGAGGAAGTATTGAAAACCAGAGGACACCTAGGCAGCAAAGGAAATACACTGAGAAGTGGTTGAAAGCTCTTTATATTGAAACAAACAAGGAATCAAACTACAAAAATGTATTTACTGAAAGCTCAATTTGAAGGGTAGTTATTGGGAGACAAGGAGAGCTGTGCTGTATTGTGCCAATGAACTAGTACCAGTGGGCAGAATTAGAGCCTGACTTCAGCTTAGTGTGGTAAAAGCAGTTACAGCTGCCCAACAGTAAAGCAATTCAATTCCCAGATGAGTAACTGCATGATCTCAGGGCATGGAAGAGGAGTCCATGATCCGGAGGGGAAGTTGGGCTAAAGTATCACACGTTTTGAGCCTTCTGGGAGCTAGTCTATTAGAGAAAACTAAGAGATCTGTGCCAATTATAAGCTCTATATTTATACTCCAGGGTGAGACTTGAGATTATGTGTATGTGTACATTTCCCCCTCACCTGGCTAGGTAATATTTTGTCTTATATCTTTGCTACATGTGTAACATTTTCAAAATCTATTATATTCACATCTCTTCTATCTCTTGTACAATGTGTTCATTCTATTTTTAATTTGTAGAAGTCTTCATCTTTGCCATCAATTGGTAAATGTATCTATTTTACTGTGGTGAAATATAAAAGTGCTGCAGTTCTGACAACAAATTCGTATCTATTCAGCTTAATTTTTTAAAAAAAATTAAGCCTCTAACTCTAGGATTTTGTATTATAGTACTCTGTAAATTATCTTTTTCCATAAAAAAGTTGATAATTTGTAAAGTTTTATAAGCTTGTCAAAAGCATATTCACATAAGCATATTATGAAAATTCTGTGCATTTAAGATTCAGTACAATGCTATTTAGCCATAATTTTTATGGAGGAAAAGAATTACAAATCTATTTTATAAAATGCCTGCTGAAAGAACATGTGTCTTTCATTTAATGGAAACACATACAGTGAGTGTGACCCTGAAGTCTAGATACATTCACTTGAATGGGTAGTCACAGGTTATTTTTCCTCTACTCAGTAGAAGTCCTCTCCAAACACACCCAGCTTTGGCATTCCCTCCATCTCTACCTGTTTTCAACTAGGCCAGGATTTTCTCCTAGACCATATTAATTAGTAGGATCTAGACTTGTCATAGATCTATGTTTACCTATTCACTTACTCTAACAACAGATAACTGAAACAAAAAGTGCAGAGGAATATTATAGTAAAAATGGAATTAAACTAATATTCAAATTCTTCTGTGGCCCAAATCATCTATATAATTTTATCAATCTTCTACTTTGCTCACAGAAGCAAAGAAATCTGTTGAATTAATGCAGAATAGATACTTAAAAACATAATAAACTTTGTCTGGTTACCTATTAAAACTCTTAAAAAAATAATAGGCCAGATTCTAAGGTAAATACCATTATTAATTGAGTAAATGTGCAAAAGGAAGCATAGAGAGCATACTTTCACAGTGCATTAAGATTAGTTTCAAGTTCATCTTGATAGGATAAAGTGGTATTTATAAATGTTTTTTAGGGTCTGAGTCTTTGTGAAAATCTCAAAAATCTTTGGATTCTGTTGAAAAATGCACATACTCAGACACAGAGAAAAAGTGAACAACACATTATACTTGTTGTCACACTACCAAAAGTATTTTCCCCATGGAGATAGAAAAATAAAATAAATCTAATCAAATTGACTTTTTAAAAAATTGTTTTAATAAAGTGGGAATTTAAAACACTGGAAAAACTGTTTCATCAGAAACAGGAAGACAAAAATTTACTAAATTATTGTGAAAAAAAAAGCACTGATATTTGCCAGAATATTTCCATAGATGCCATACAGTTCTATTCTGACACGTCAACATGAGTGAAATAGCAATGCTCCTTTTAAGTAAAATCTAAATAAGGTCATGCATAGATTAGCAACTCCTCTAAACATTCTTCCTGTTCTGACCTCCATTGTGTTTGTAATGCCTCAGCATCCATTTTTGCTAGAGCTTCTTGGCTTTTGCTCTAGCCATTTACCCACTTCCACACCCAAGCCTCAATATACAGTAGACACCTCTATGCAGCCATTACTTCACACACCCCACACACTTCCCCCAGAACCCACAGCTAGCCTCAAATCATGAGATAATCACCTTCCCAACCCTTAGACTCCTAGTCCACAGCCTCACCCAAGACACACATTGTAACTCAAATGATAAGTATTTCACCATCCCCACTGTCCTCAGACCCCCAATCTTTTTCCCTTTTCTGGAATGAACCTATGACTAATGGTCAATTCTGGTAGTACAGTTCTATATGTAGTGAAAATGGTGATGGGCTAATATTTATATGCTCCCAGTATAGGGTATAATTTGAATTGTTTGTGGGTAAAGGCAGTGCCTTTGTGCTGACTTGGCCACATACTTTATCCAAATTCAACAGTGACCATTATGGGATGACTTACTCAGGAAACGACTCCTATTTTCACCTCATTAAGAGAGCTCAGGTAAATGAGATTATAACTTTACAAGAATGATCCCTAGGTTTTGTCTTCTAAGTAACTAAGTTAATGGTTTCAGATTCTATGAACAGGAGTGTTATCTCTCCAAACCCGGGTAATAGCATTGAAGTTCACCCTAGGACATTTTATATTCAAGATCCCATTCTGTTGGTAGCCAGAATCCTTATATGCAAATTGTTCAGTTAAAAACTTGGCATCTTATAAGTAGTTAATTGAGAATTCCTAAGGAGCAAAGCATAGATAGTGGCAATGTTTTTTATGAGCAGAGATAAGCAAGCAATGAAGTCATGTGCTACATTAGTTTTTAAGACTCTCCGGATTCATTTCCTCAAACAATTGCCTCTTATACTTGCCTTAGTTCTGAACATATTTTGATAAAGCATCTATATTTAATAATATTTGAACATGCAAAATTAAACACATTTAACTTTTAATTTTTCTGGTAATAGAATAATGTCTCAATATATTTATTTTCTCAAGATGGTTTCATAGGCTCATGGGACCTAGATTCCTGAACACCTACTTAAAAACTATAACCCAGAGGGAAATCCTCTAAATATTGCTTACATTTTCAATTTGAAACTATTGATCCATTCTGAGATATTTTCTTATAACTTTTGAACAGCAATAATAGTAACCAAATATTATTCTTGATCACACAGAACTACTTAAAAACTGAAAAATGGGTTAATTTCAGCTTCTTTAAGAAAAATGATTGTCTTTTTAAAAAAAACAGAAAAAGAAGGGGGGAGACAAGTAAGAATAGTAGAGCGGTATAATGGCTATTTTCTATCAATTTGGATAAATCATATAAATCCTTTATTGTTCCTCATTGCTGGCTTACTTCATCTTCTTTGCCTTTTACTTTCCTATAGTCAAATGTCAGACTGCTTGCCACTTCCTAAACATGTTATGTTGCTTTGTTCATGGATGCCTTTGCACGTTCGGTTTCTTCTAAATGCAACAGCCTCCCCTCAAATTCTTCTGGATAAATCATCCTTCAGGACCTAGATCAATGATTACCATTTCATGTAAACATTTTCTGGCAATTGCTACGGTTATAAAACTCTTTGTGCTACTTATTGTGTACTTCTATTAATATTTATTGCACTTGTTGAGATCATGGATTTTATTATATGTATCTTTTATTAGACATGAGCTACTTGGGCACAGAGGTTTTGTCCTGCTCCTCTAACATGGACTAACATAGACCTGGAATATAGGTTGTAGAATTGAGCAAATAAGTGAATGAACAAATGAAGAAACAGGGCTACAAGCTGCTCTGAATGTATTTCCATATGGCTAGCAGAATGCCAAAGAATACATATAGAGTGACCTAGAAAGGAAATCATTAAGCAAGTGATCAAGCTAATCAGTTCCTTTAGTTGTTAATATTACCATTATACACACACCAATTATTTTAGTTATTTTAATGGCCAAGTCGGATTGATGACTATTTGAGTTACTATACATTCCAGCTGCTACTATGGGGTAAAAACTGGCTAGGAAGTTTGGATCTGCCACTTGTAAGCTGACATTGCCTCTGGGTAAGGAAACAGATCATTCAGACCATTTAAAAAGTCATTACAAAGTTGATGCATCAGTTGAGTGTTCTCAGTAACAAGGTGTGGTTTCAAAAGAATAGGTTCTAAAGTTAGGCAGATATGTTACCAGATTTTGTCTAGGTTCTTAACTTATGCTGCAGAAATGAATTTCAGAGCACGTTGGGTTTGCTAGGCCAGTAATTTATTAAGGTAGAGAGGGAAGAGAAATGGGAGAAAACAACAGATCACAGGTCCCCGGCAGAGAGTAAGGGACTGAAGAGTGATAGAGGACTGATTTATAGACTACAATTTTCCATTTAGATTATAAATGTCCAGGTTTTACTTGAGTGTTGTTCCATGCAGGGCGGACATGGCAAGAGCGGGGTGCAGAAGCCAAGAGGGACCAGAGAGAGTAGGGGAGGGATTTGACCTTTGCACTTGCTTTTCCACCCCTTTTCTAATGGCATGGGAGGAGTTCCAGGTGTTTGCTGTTTTGATTGATTATCCCACCCATCAATCCCCTGGGTGGGCCCAATGATAATGTCCCTGGAGAATGTCCAGGGCTTCTCCTGGCTTCCGGAGGAAATGTTATTCTGGATGGGAAAAATCTTGCGAGGGTCTTCCAGCAACCATCTTGGGGGTATTGATGTCCATGTGGACTTCTTGCCAGGTTCCAGATCTATCTATTGATTCCCTATATGAAGCCTGCTTCAGATATGCCTGCAGTTCTTGAAATGTTTACCTTCTAAATGTGTGATTTTGAGCTAGATACCTTTCTTAGCAGACTATCATATGCATTTTAGTTGTTTTTTTTTTAAAGAATACTGGTATCAGGGTGGATGTGGCTCAAGTGGTTGGGCCATATGGAGGGACCCAGATTTGCTCTCCGGAGCTCCTGGTAAAATAAAATAAAAAATAGAAGGCATGCAGGCGAGCCACCGGCTGGTGCACACACGCATGGTGAGCCTAGAGCCACTGAGTCACACAGCAAGATGATGACGCAGCAAGGGAGAGACACAGGAGAGAGCCAAGATGAGACACACCGGAAACCAGGGACTGAGGTGGTGCAGGTGGCAGAGTGCCACTCTCCCACATCGGAGGTCCCTAGGATCGAATGCCAGTGAAGACTGGAGGAGAAGGAGAAGAGAAGGCAGGAAACAGACACAGAGAATCACCCAGCAAATAGACACAGGTAGCAAGCGGGGGAGGGTGGGGGGAATAAATAAATAAAGTAAATCTTTAAGAAAAAAAAGAATACTAATATCTACCTCATGGCTCTGTGTGGGAGTATGGTAATGATGAGATAATATTTGGAAAATACCTACCTCCATTTCTGACATAAGAATTAATAAAAATGAGTTTATTTCCATTTACTACCACTTTTCCTTTACAGCCACTACTCATTGAACTTTGCTGTCCCTCTGCAACCCTTCTGAATGATGGTATTATTTGATAGAGAATCATAGGCCCTACCAAAGAGCTTCCTTAACTCTTAGAATGCAGCAGATGTTGGAATAATATGAAGGTACTAAGCATAAAAATTGTTGAGCGATCACTCCTTCCTTCCTTCCTTCCTTCCTTCCTCCCTTCCTCCCTCCCTCCCTCCCTCCCTTCCTTCCTTCCTCCTCTTTCTTTTTTACTTCTTCCTCCTCATCTTTCTTCTTCTTTCTCTTCCTCCTCCTGCTCTTTTTCCTCTAAGAATCTGAGCAAATCTAAGAAATAAAAAGACATTCTAAAATTGAAAGTTCATCTGTACTAAATGTTAACAATGAATGTCTGCTCTCATTTTATCTGAAGCTAGTCATCATCCCTAATCTTTATTTCTATTTGAGTTATTTTCCAGACCCATTTTCCCCAGGTTCCTAGTAAAGTGTTTAAAACCCATCACAAAATCATGAAAAAAGTGTATTGTGTGCCCCTTTCATCAAAAATTTAAGGCTGCATCTTTACAAGTCTGCTGTTTTTTAATTCAATCTAGTGGGAAAAAAATAACTTTAGCTCATTTGTTTAATTTTGTTTAAGCAAACAAATCAGTTGATTGATGAATCTTTCACTTTTCAGCTCATTGTTTGAACATTAGATAGGTAGATACAAATTAAGTTATTCCACTGGAGCAGGAATGATAGGGCGGCATTTCCTAGCACTGGCAGAGATTATAGCTGCTGAGATCGACTTTAAGGTATTAAACAAGTATTCGGTGGAGAATGGTTAATAAACACTAATTAAGTCAGCTACAAAAAAAAAAAAAAACCACCCTGGGGGAAGATCAATATTATTAAGTGTTTAAACTGGCTTTTCACATTTACTGAATCTATATGCATTTGGGTGAGCTGCAATTCCTCCTTCACATTCCTCATTTCTCCTCCCCTTTCATCTAAATGCAGTGTTGGCTTGCAGATCACACTCCCAATTATCTCTTGCTCTCTGAAGGAACCTAAGTTGCCACTTATAAAATATATATTGCACAAATTTGCCTAACACTATTACTGATGTTGGTTACTATGTAAAGCTGATGAACCTGCTAGGATTAAGAATGAATATGAACAAAACAAAAAAGACTCCCACCTACTTCCTCCAGAGATTGAGCAAAGGAAAACTCTACTTGATTGACAGGAAGGTAAGAATAATCCTGATTTTAGTATGAACTACCATGATTTAGAGTTAAGTAATGGTTAAATGAATGTAGCAGAATAAATCACCAGGTAAACTGAATCTAAAGCATACTGTGAATACAAGCTGCTCACAATCAAGTATTGGTTACTTAAAGTGCACCCTAGATTAATAATAATAATAATAATTAGCATGTATGAAACATGTTTTACATTTCAACCTCATGGCCACCATGTGAGGTTGACACTAATATGATCCCCATTTTTACTATGAGTATTCTAAAGCTCAGAGAATTTAGGTGATTGCTCAGAACTATACAGCTAGTAGATCATAGAGTGGGGAACAGGACTGAGGTAGCATGGTTCCAGAGTCCACACTTCACCTAAGACAATTTTCCATTTTGCTCAAGGTGCCAAATTTTAATCTCACTGAGCTGGGGCCAGGACTACAAACTTGGTGCAAAGGCTGTCAATGGGGCATTAGGCAATCCTTGATGTCAGGAAAATATAATTTGTCCGAATAAAAGCTAGAAACACCAGAAGTAAGAAAAAAGGCTAAGTGATCAGAGAGGACATACTTGGAGGCTAGGACCTTAGAAATCAGTACAAGAACATCTGCCTTTTCATGAAATACTGCTATTGTACTTTTTATTCTTTTCCCACCAGTCCACTGTAGTGCTATCTGCAAAGGTCCTTACAGTATTCAAAGACTCACTAATACTACAAATAACAAGACATTATATTTATTGAATGCTTAGTCTTTGCCAGGTACTGGGGAAGTACATTATATACATTATTTCATTAATTCTTTGCATCCTTGTGAAAAGAATATTACTTATTTCCTTTAAAGTTGAATATTCTGAAACTTAAGAAGTTTAACACGTTTCACAATTCCAGAATTAAGAAATGTAATCAGAGAAATATAAATTGCCAACAATGAGATATCATTTTATATGCATCAGACCAGTAAAAATAGAAAGATGGGTAATTCTGATTGTTGGTGGGGATGTGGGATGTGTGGATTTAAGGTGCCTTCATGCACTGTCAGAGAATAAACTGAGTAATCCATTCTAAAAATCAATCTGAAACATCAAATTACCTATGACCTGGAAATTCTCTTCTTAGATATATATCCCCAAGATATATATCACAAAGATCTACAAGGAGGTTCATTGCAACATTGTTTGTGATGGGGGGGATTTGGAGGCACTCTAAGTATTTATCACAAGAAACCGTAATAGATAAAATGTAGTGAAAGGCCAATATGGATTATTGCGCAATTATTTGAAGCAATGCAAATATATACATGTGTCTGGAAGAATACATCACAAAAACTTAGAAAGAGTGAATATTATGAATCATATACCTAATAATGACTTGTATCTAGAATACATAAAGAACCTTACAATGCAGCAAGACAAAGAACCCAATTAAAAAATAAGCAAATAATTTGAATAGACATCTCTGAAGAAGATGGCTTCAAAGAAAGTAATGGCTAATAAGCACTTGAAAAGATGTTCAGCATCATTAGCCATTAGCAAAATGCAAATCAAA
>PVKH010022170.1:0-14159 GCA_004027955.1 Chaetophractus vellerosus
CTCATGCTCCCATTATTAGGACAGAAACTTCCCAGGAGAGGGACAGGAAGAAAATGAGAAAGATTCAAGGAAGCTCTATATTGGGGACAATTTTTTTTTCTTTTTAAATTTCAGGTCAATATGAACTTGCTTATTTCCTCTGCATTCTTAGTGAATACCAAATGCAACTGATTTATGTCACTTTCTCACATTGGCATTCTAATGGGTCCACAAGAGGAAAATAAAATATTTAATAAAATAAAATGTGACAAATGAACTATTTGAGTGAAACAAGCCACATTAGTGAGAATTGCAGATGCAGCAAAGAGAGGGAGGAGGTTCTGAGCCCTGGAAAGGGGCCCAGGTGAAAATTGGAATCAGTTTTGAAATTTCTTAAAATCTTAAATTGGAGGTATTTGACCATATTATCCATAATTTGATGTACACATGTATACATTTCATCTTCACTCTCCATTCCTTTGTCGATTCTCATTTGCTGCAGTCAGAGCAGGGTTCCCTATTATGTAAATAAGGGAATGAGACAGATGGTGCCACAAAGCAATGAATTCATTTGGGGGGAGGGCTTTAATTATGGATGGGTGGGCCCGGCTGTGTTTTGGGTTCAGCAAACGTCCCAAACGTTATGGGATTGGCAAAACCCCAGATGCAGTTTTCCAGGCACATTTTAAAATCCTGTCATATTTGCAGGGGAAGTTGGGATTTGTCTCTCGTTCTTTACTAAATTCCTCCAGTCGCTGGCTCTGACTCGAAGCCTCTGAAGCTGTGGAGGAGCTTCAGCAGTGCTTCAAGGAGGTGGCCGAAGATGCTTTCGAGGTACTTCATAGGACCCCCTGACCTTTACCTTTTGAAATAATCTATTCTATTGATGGAAATTAGAAATACAGGATACTATAAAAGGAAAATGAAATTATTCAAATCCCATAGATGATTGATTGCTATTAATTTGTTGGTTTATTCAATTTTAGTATTTTAAGTATACTTTTTTACATACTTGAGATCACGCTGTACTTGCATTTTGCGTCTTGTTTTTGTCACTTAGTACTACATCAAAGTTTCTCTATATCACTGTTTCTTCATAAACATTTTCATGAACATATCATAGTTCATTGAATTTCTGACTTAGTCATTTGAAAAAAATGAAAAATAAATAAATATTTTAGCGGGCACTTGTTTCACCCAGAGTAACTTAAACTAGATCCCTAGATCGTTAGGCAATCTGAGTTTTGTTTACATCATTGATCTGATAAAATGTGTTTGATAGACACAGAACAAAATAATCAGAAGTTGCTATGGGGTTTTTTTGGGGGGGTGCATTTGAGGTCAATGTCAATGAAAAATTGATTAAAGTCATGTGGCAGTCAAAGGTGGAATCTCAAAAAGAGATTCTGGACACAGAGTTGTGGACATATCTCATGCAAAGGACATATGGCTTTGAATATTATTACATAAAAAACGAAATGCAAAGTAGGTGAAAATTGGGATTAGAGTGGGCTGTTAGCATTTGTGAATTTTGTAGCCATGGATTCAACTATTTGTAAGTGACCTTGTAAGGCCGGGATACAGGATGATTTGTCATTTTGTCGCAATGGTGTGTGGAATCACATGGGTTGCACGGCTTGTCTTTCGACTGAGCCATTTGGCCTGGGAACCCAGACAACCACCCAGATTTTCTGTCTCCATCAGTTTTGTGGTTCCACACTGTTTTACGAAAACTCGGTAATTCTTATAAAGTGATAAATTGTGTTTCTTTGTGAAAAAAGAACCAGAGAAGAACATCAACTGCAGGAGCTTGTGCCGAAAGGGCAAAGAAAACAAGAAGCCTAACAAAGTGATAGTTCTTTGCCAGAAAGCTGAACCCTGGGACTCATTAAGGAGTGGAAGGTCACACGTGGCAGTCCTTTACCTCTATGACATAAAAAGTCCACGATACATTCTGGACAGCATTAAGAGAAAAGATATTTGTGATTCCATTTCAGGCAACCCTCTACCCTGTACAAATACTGATCATCAAGTAAATTATTAAAGTGTAACTTAAATGTTTCAGCTTTCCATTTTTCTCTTGCTGGGATAAATCATATTAGAATATTTGTGAATGTGCTGATTCACTAGGACCTTAGATGTATCAAGAATCATTTTAAGCAAATCTCTTTTAGTAAAAGGTGGTAGTGAGTCAATTTCAACTCTGACAAATCCCTATAAACTCCAGAGAAGTGGGGGGAGGAGAATAACCTTTGAGGATAGAGCAATGAGCAACCTTTGCAAAATGAGATTTATGCAGACTGGTGATTCAGATCTCAGATGGGTGAAAGAAAAACTGTCTACATGTGAGTGCCGAATGTGCTTTGGACTGAGGGGGTAACCAGGAGAGGATTATTGGTAAGCCAGTCATGCAAATTTGCTCTGGTCCAAGATTGGAGATCCACGAAAAGGCTGAGCCTGAAGGAAATCACACTGAAGTCAATTTAAAAGAAGCAATGAAAGTGGAAGCTATTGCCCACAGAATCTATGTACATAGCCCTGACTGGCCACAAGCAAAATTGTGAAGGAGACAACGTTGGTTTCTAAAGTCTCCCTACTGAAATGGAGCCCAAAAGACCAAGGCTGAGATCCATCTCTGTTAATTAAACTCTCCTGCCTTGTTCAAGTCACCTCACCTCTCTGAGCCTCAGTTTCCTCATCTGCTAACTAGGGACAGTACAGTTGATGTTGCAAGATATTTGAGCCAATGCATCACATATATCAGAGGAGAGGGTGTCAGTTCCTCTGGAAGGACCAGATATGTTAACTGCAAAGCAGTCTGTAGAAAGCATGCATTTTTGTTGTTTTCTACCCCTAACATGGCTCTTGGGACCCTGCCCTGGCTCCAGCTAGCTCTGCAGCTTCATCTACCACCTGCTCCCTCACCCTCTAGGCTTCACCCACACTGGTCATTTTTCAGTATCCTGAATTTGTCCTAATCCCTGCCCAGCTCAAGGCTGTGGCTTGTGCTGCTCCATCTGTCTAAAATGCACTCCTCTTAGCACCACTCTCCTGTTCTCACTCACTAGCTCCTTCTCATCCTTCAGATCTCAGCTCATGTTTCACTTGCCTTTGTTCTAAGCCCTTTAAAATTGTGATGCTTCCCTTCAAAGCACTTAGCCCAACTTTTGTGACCAACTCATTGCCTCCTCCACTGAGCTCTAAATTTCCTGAGATCACGATGCTCGTTATTATGGCATCAACACTTAGCACAGCACTCAGAAATATTGTCGAATAAATGAATGAATCTTACAAATTCATGCCAATTTTGCATTCTCCTCCACTATATACCCATTTTAATAATTGTTTGAAGTAAAACACACTGTCCTGTAATAATAATCATTGGGCCAAGCATTCCCTACATGAAGGCATGTCATGTTTAGTCTTTCCTGACACCGATTCACTGCTGCAGTCACCAGAGTGTATGTCTTTCCCCCAATGTGAGAACAGGGATAAACAGTGAAACAATAATTATCTTTGTTACTGTCTTGCTCTCTTCTCTTCAACCATCAGCTAGTTATTACCAACCATATATGACTTGTCGACCTAGAAAGAAAGGGTACTTCAGGAGTTTCTCTCTTCCCATTGATGAAGTCATTACCATTTTTAAACAGCAAGCCTTCTGGAATCTGTTTCACTGAAAGAAGCTGGGTCCGTAGGTCAGATTCGCTTCAACACTAAGCAACAAGGATGGTCCTTACTGAAGAATTCTTCTTCAGGTAGAGCTGAAACTCTGGCCCTCTTCCTCCTAAATTTCACTGTCATAACTCATGGTTTAGATGGCATTTGGTTCATGTTTGTAAAGGAATGACCTCAGTTGACTTATGACTTTTTCCTCTCTGTATATAAAAATCAGAAAGCATAAATCCCTGGAAGATTATACAGATTAATTTTTCCACGTGAACCTTCTGGTCCATTCTGTGCCCTCATCTGCTCTAGAATGAAGAATGAAATATTTTTACTATATTGGAAATACACTTAGTAGGAAGCAAGCTTTTCCTCCCACCACATTTCTTAAGATGAAGAATTCTCCACATAAAGAAGAAGACTCAATGGGAGGTGAACAAAATAATAGACAAATAGCTATTGAAGCTTTTCTACCATTCCAATTACTTTTTAAACCCACTTTGTGACAGCTGTTCTTTCACAGATAAAGCTCTTCAATCTGTTAAAATACATATATTTTGTTGTAGGAGATACTGTAATATATGGATTATGAAAATGGACTCTTCATCAGACTGCCTGGGTTCAAATCTGGCATAGTAGCTGGTGTTACTGTGTTAGCCTTTTTGATGCCTCTGTTTTCTAATCTGTAAAATGGGATCATAGTGGAACTCATTTTGGATTATGTAAAATCCTACAGGTTTAAACCAAACCAATGGTGCTCTAGGAGGAATCCCTTGTTTCTTAAAGAGTCTTAAGAGGTAATGATGGGGGCAGATTTGGGATTAAAGTACAGGTTTGACCATACAAGGATGACTAATAATGCAAGTAGAATTTTGTGATGAAAGAGATGGAAACCCCTAGGGGCAAAAAAAAAATAAATAAATAAATAAAGTGAACTCCCTTCTTGTCTATTTGTCCAATTTTTATACTTTAGTTCAGTCCCTTCCTGAGAACTACCCTTGATAAAGGAAGGCAAAAATTTTGCTTTTCTATAATGTTGTAAGAAACTTCTGTGTACTTAACATTTTGCTTCTTTATATGTATATTTTTTTCCTAATTTACTAGGGGAATATTGCATCTTGTTTTAAATGTATGTGCTTTTTAAAAAGTTGATTATCCTTTTGACTGAATAATATGTGACAATTAAAATGATCATTATGAACACTGTAGAAAAATGAAATTTATATTTTAATGATTTATTCCACAGCCATGTGCTGAGATTCCACTCTATGTCAGGTCTTGTAAAGTGCACTGTGGATCTGAAAAAAAGATGTGGCCCCCAATAGAAGAAATTTATGTAAAATGAATGAGACAGTCAAGGAAATAGATGTTTGTAATATAAGATAATAAATGCTATGATAAAAATGAGTGTGGTTGGGGTCGTGAGGACTCAGGGAAGAAGTTCCTGACGAGAGTGATGGCTGAGCTCTTTTGAAGGGCAAAGTATGGTTTGCCAGGCTGATGAGTAGAGGAAGCAGCTTGCAAGAAGGCCCGAAGCATGGGAGAGCAACGTTGTGCTTGCACAAATATAAGTGGGCAACAGAGAGATGAGGATGGAGAGTAAAGCAGAAAGAAATCATAAAGGTGAAGATGCTGTGCTAAGGATTTAGGGGTTTACACTGAAGAGCAAAATAAGCTATTGGTGGGTCTTTAAAAAGGAAACAATACTTTTGTTGGACTAATTTGCAGTTTTGAAAGCCTAGTTTGACAATAATTTGGAGAAGACAGATGAGAGAAGAGAGAGTGTAGTTATGGAATCCAGCAGGAATTTGATGCAATCCTGGCAAGAAAGAGCAACGGTCTCAAGGTCTCAGGTATCATAATATAATATAAAGCTTGTGTTTTTTTGTCTTACAGAAGAAAAAAGAATTAGCCCTTTTTTGATAAGCACATCCTTTAGCTTTTCCACCACTCTTAAATCCATTCTGCAAATGAAAAAGGAGGAACCACGAGTATTTCTTAGAAGTTAAGCACTTTGCCAATCACGTTCACATATTAGTAACATTGTAAGGTAGACCTTCTGTCTGACCATTTCCAGCTGAAAAATCCCTGAACCACAGTTGTTGTGAGTATATCTTCTTCTGCGTAAAGATTTTTTAGTTCAGAACGTTGGCTTGTGATTAGAACAGCAGTAATTCTGTGCACTATTATTCTTACTCCCAGGCCTCCACCCCTCGCAGTGTTCATTTGTGCTGTGCACGACACACACCAGCTCTCTCTGTCTGGGCACTTGGTAAAATTTTTGCTTGGCTGGGCCATGTCAGTAGTGCTGCCAATGGGTTTGAGTGGAAGGGAGGCATGTCGCTTCAGAGATGGATCATTTAATTGCCACCGTGAGCCACTCTAAAGCACTTTCTTCTCTCAGCCGGGTTCCTCGCACGGGTCCTGGACTGAGGATGATGAGGATCTCAGAACAAAGCTCTAAGCTGATCCGCAATGGGTATGTGGCAAGAATGAGAAATAACCCTTTGTTGTTTTAAGCCAGGGTTTCTCAACCTCAGCACTAGGGACATTTTGGGTCAGATAATTCTTTCTTGGGGAGGGGGGATCAGTTGGAGAGGGGGCTGACCTGTCCATTATAGGTATTGAGCATTAAACCCGTTAGGTGGCAGCTGTGACAACCAAAACTGTCTCCAGACATTTCCAAATGCCCCCCAGTGAGGAAAAATTGTTCATTGTCGAGAACCACTGTTTTAAGCCACTGATGTTTTTGTTTCTACAGCAAAACCTACCTAGGATTGGTACATAACCCAATCCCTTGCTTGCACCTTTTATTCCTTCTCTTCCAAGGTTAATTCTCAAGTATAATTTTGATATGTGAAACATTATGTTTTATATCCTAACAATTTTTGGTCTTTATTATATATTTAGTACCATCGTTCAGTTCAAATGCCTTTAAAATTTGTCCTTTCATGGTCCTGTTTCAACCTACTCAAAATGGTTTCCAATAATGTGTCCCTTGGCAACAATTGTCATTAAAACAAGTAGGAAAACTTCTCATTGTTTCCAATTTAGCTTATCAACAATTCCCAGGTTGCTACCATAAACTGGCTCCTTTTTGTTTGAGAATATATGCTAGGTAAGCAAAACACTGAGAAGGATACAAAGTCTCTTATTCTCAAAGAGTTTACAAACCAATTGGGTAGGTAAAATGCATTTATAAGAAAATTTAAATCATAATAAACTCCATGCATTCTTTTATGATATATGAAAAGTGCTTAGAATGGTATTAAGTATACAATAAATTTTAGCCATCATTATTATAAACACCATTATTTTTGTATCATTTTTTATCATGTTGACATTACTGATTTTCTACCCTGTGTTACACTAAATTCTTCAAAATCGAGGACCTATCTTATTCTATTTTAAATTCACAATGCCTGGCCTTTTGAAACAAGAAAGACAGTAAAAATTATATTGAATGAATGAATATGTGTTACAGTCAAAGAGGGAGTATGAAACACATTTTACTTGGATTCAGAAGAAAGGAGAGAACTTCAGATAAGGATATTTCATGATGTTAGTTTTTTAGGCCAAAAGGGAAAACTTTAGGAAAATTAAAGAGTAAAAATTTCCATAGTGGGTTATTTTGTCTGTTTCTTTTCAAGAATTAGTATTTTACGTGATAGGATGGGGGCAAGAATGAAGTGAGAATTTGGGTCAGAACACCTGTGGTAGAGTCTCACCTCTGCCACTTACAGTCTGTGCAGGAAAACTCAACCTTCTAGACTCTCAGTCTCTTCTTCTGTTAATTGATAGTATTAACAATACCTGTCCTTCCCACAACAGGGAAGTATTATGAGGATCTCCATGGTGCATAGGAAAACAATAAAAGTAAATTTTAAAAAACAGCATTCACTTGAAGTGTGCATTTCTCTTACCAGTTTACAGTTGTTGATGGGAAATCCCTGGAGGTGAGACGAATGACTAACTGAGCATCTGACAGACACAGGGAAATGGCTGACATTTCAGACGTGGGCAGCTGAGAATGAGATGGCAAAATAAGAGGATAGATACACTGGTTTAAAAGTAACTGAAGCCATAATCTCTTATCTGTAGTATGATGCTGGTTCCCTGCAGAATCTAACTATGGCCTCCCTCCATCGCTTGGTATGGAAGTTGAGGGGCTCTGCTGACCTAGAATGAGTTTCTTCCTGCCTGAGGCCAGTTGCGGCCATGTGTAGATTCCATGCCAATTTCTCACCTTTTCTTGGAGAAGAAAAATGTTTGGGGAAACTCTCAAATGGTTTATTAGAATGGAAGGAAGAAAAACACCATTCTCATTATTTACGGTAGATATGTCTATAAAGTCATCACAAACACTGAATTAGCAAATACTGAACCATTGTTCTTAGGAGAAATACAGGGTTAGTTTCCTCTGAACTTCTGGGCACAACATTTTTGTAAAAAGATCAATCCATAATCTTGTGCTAAGTGTGCCTCTGTTTAAAGACACCTTATTTAATATATGTTGTTAATTCATTAACATTAAACTCATGGCCAACAGCATTATAATGTATGCATGAATGGAATTTATATAAGGCATGTATTTTTTCCTCAAGGCACATCACAGCCTTGTGCTTAGGAACGCTAGACAGCTCTTTGCCATTATGCTTGGGACCATTTTAAACAGCCAGACCATCAACAAAAAGCACAAAAATGTGAAAAATATACCCTGAAAAGGACACTTGTTTGCAGTATGAGAACAGAAACAAGAAAGCAGAGTGTCATCTTGTCCAGCCTCAGCTGTGAACAGGTGCATCAGTGACTTGTGCATATCTGCAAATGACTGTGGAAGCACCCTGAGTATTGATTCAGGGGTTACAAATATACATTAGTGAGTAAGCAAATTCACAAATCAGAATTTGTGAATAATGTGGATCATATAGAGTGAGTAAATGAAAAGGGACTGGAGATGACCACCAAGAGACTGGTAAAAAATCACTTGAGACTGAGAGGAAGAGAATGAGATGAAATCCTAACCCCTACAGCTATTGAACATATAGGAGGCTTTTTCACACCAAAAAAAAAAAAAAAAAAAAAAAAAAAAAAAAAAAAAAAAAAAAAAAAAAAAAAAAAAAAAAAAAAAAAAAAAAAAACAAAAAAAAACAAGCCTTTTATTGAAGTATTACTTAATACGCCAAAGAAAATGAGAGGACTCCACAGAGATGTGTTGATCATGAGAATATTCAAAAAGGGGGCAGGATTGATTTGTTTGGTGACATCCTGTGGCTTTCTTTGGGCCCAATGTGGCCAATCAAGAGATAGACTGTGGTTAAGGAGGGTTTGCCAAACTCTGCCTGAGATGCTTCTCAAGTCCACTGACCACCTCTCCCCGGAGCTCCCTGTTGTGACCACCTCTCACCCGAGCTCCCTGTTGTGATGACAAATGATATGCTCCAAAGATGAAAGCCTTGACCTCTATCTCTAAATATTTGACAGCCTCACATTGAAGATGGAGGAAACTGACATTTATGGCTCCAGAGGAGGGAATGTGGCTAAGGAGAGGTACATAGAGAAGAGCTTTCAAAAAATGAAAGCACTCTGATGAAGTCATGATTCCATAATTCTGTTACTAGAAGTGCTTGAGCAGAAAGAATATAGATAAATATCTATTTGTGGGGGATTGCTGTGGTTTGGAGCTAGACTATAAATCCTTTCCAATTCAACATTCCTATCACTTTAATCCTATCTCCCACCCAGCCTAAGAATTTCCTCTATAGCATCCTTGGAAAATGGAGCTCTCTGGTGATTCTTACCCCACCCTCCCACCTCCTTATTCCCAAGCAATTTTTTGATAAATGTCTGTGCTGCCAGCTGCAGCTTGATCTTATTGAGAGTGAAATTCATTGATTTATGGAACAAGTTTCCTGGGAAAGGTGGTGGGAATGATTTCTAGAGTGCAGGTGAAAGAACCTTATTGAACCAAAAAATTAATAAGAATATCTTTCTGTTTGAAAACCTACTGAAAAAGCTTCCAGTTATAGCACTTAATGTTTCTGTATGATCTTTTATTAAAGATCCATAAATTAATTATTGTTTACTGATGATGTTAATCAACACTTTTTAACACTTTATGATTTGCAAAGTATTTTCACATTTTTAAAGTTTTCATTTAGGCTTCCTGAAAACTGCACTGTTATCCCATTTCACAGGTAAGGACAATTAGAAAGTAATAGATACTGATACTTCAATTTCTGTCTGTATGCTGGGAGTATATGAAATACTAAATACTTTATATACATTTCCTCTAATCCTCATACCTGTACAAAGGGGTTATTATTCCCATTTTATTCTCAGGAAGCAGAGGCTGAGAATAGCTATGCAGCCCAAGAGATGAAACAGCAGCTTTTAATAAATTGGGCTACCAGCAGCAGAACAAAGGGTTAAATACTTAGGTCAAAGAGTATAAGAAACAAGAGTTCAGGGTTCATTCAATACTAAACAAACGTGTGCAGCCATGCTCTGGTCTTAAGAAGCCCTTGATCTAGGAGGATGTGGGCCACAAGTCTGTTTTATGGTCTAGGAGCCTCAGTATCCAGCCTGGAGCTTTAGTTAATGTACCTAATGGAAGCCCCACAGTAACCTTACAAGGAAAGTATGGAGAGATTAAAGATTCACCAAAGGCTACATAGTTACTATGTAGCAAAGCTTGAATTTGTAGCAATACTCTTCAAATTCCATGTTTCATATTTTTTCAAAGCTTCTAAGCTTAGCTGAAACATTGTTTCAATTAGTTTTATTATTCTCAGAATTAATCACTTCTCTTTGCCTACAAAGGCTGTTTCCACCTTTCCCAAGCTACCCCCAAACTTTCAGGAGACAAATGCACGTCCACTTAAAAAAATAAAAAATAAAATTTCTGACTCTTCTCCACATTTCATCTCAAAATTTCTCATTCTTTCCCCACCCTGGACTACTGGCCCTATCCCTTCCACTTCTTGTAGAAGAAGCAGCCAATTATCTTCATTCCAAGGTGAACTTTCCCACTGGGTTCAACCCAGAATAGTGCAATGGAGAGAAAACACTAGAACTAGGAAACCGTCTTGTAGCTTAGGCTCTTCTATTGGTTTCTGGCTGATAACTGGCTGACTTTCCCATTCAAGGCATTTATTATTGGGTTTTCTTTTATTTTTTCTTGGTTAGGAGTATCCATATATTGAGAATTCACTATGTCTAATGCAACTCTAACAATAAGCTCAGAATAGGTTCTGTTATTAGCTTCATCATACAAATAATGAAACTGAGACTTCCAGAGATTAAGAAATTTAGCCAGTGGCACACAGGTAATTAGTGATGTTTAACTAAAAACAAACAAACCAAAAAATATACCACTGTTTAGTGACCATGCTTAATTCCCTGACTGTGGTCCCTTTTCTGTAAAGTGAAGGAGCTGGATTAATCAGCTTTGTATCATTTCTAACTACCCCTTTTCAAACAAAATGAACTGAGGAATCCAAAAATATCAGGAGAAAAAGCGATGTTCAACTAGTGTTTTTTTAAGTCCAAATGTGTAAAAATTTATGTATATTTATATATATATATTTACTTAATGTATACTATTTATTTTAAAGACATCCGAAATGTTTCAAAATTATGTGTCAATAAACACAATTTTGAAATCAGGGATTATGGATAATAATTAGTGCCAGAATTCAGTTAGTTCTGTGATTTGTTTGGTTTCAGCACAAAAATCTTGACTCATATAGAGAAGTTTTTACAAAGGGTAATTGTTCTTCAACGGCTAAGCTTATACTTCCATTAACAATTTAAAAAGACTGAAAGAGAAATAATAGAATATTATTAATAATAATATTAATAATAATATTAAACTGGCTCCTAGTTTAGCTAGTTGAAATGTCTTTTGGCAGAAAATACTTTTCAAATGTATTTGAAAACAAGATAAGATTCTCAGTGATTTCACTAGAAAAATTTCAGATGCCTTAGCAGCTCTATCTATAATTTTAAAAGACTGTAAATATCTGCTTTGAATATTGAATAGAAATTTCAAGTTTCAGTTTCATTGCTGACACCTTATTTGCAATTATAAGC
The DNA here is from genome assembly GCA_004027955.1 of Chaetophractus vellerosus. Classification (NCBI taxonomy): domain Eukaryota; kingdom Metazoa; phylum Chordata; class Mammalia; order Cingulata; family Chlamyphoridae; genus Chaetophractus; species Chaetophractus vellerosus. Next base: position 11,740 of record PVKH010022170.1, read on the forward strand.
ATGAAAGGCCAGGATTCTGTATTCCTGTTAGCTACTTTATAAATGGATTCCCTTCCCTGACATACACAATTTTTCTTTCTTCCTTAAAATCTTTGAAGTAGTTATACTAGCACGTTGCCTTCAGTCCATCATAGAAGTTTCATATTAAAAAAGTCATTTCTGGAAACTACTGCCAATTTAATTACCAACAACTCTGAAAAACATTGCAGTCTTAAGACTGTGCTTTAATATAATTGATTATTTAGTATGGTCTAATACTGTTTAGAAAGACGTTTACACGTTGGTTAAGAAGTTAACACCTAGTGTTTGACTGTACAATACCATTAAACAGTCATTAAACTACTTAAACACATCATGGTGATAGCCTTAAGGCAAGCCATTAACTTCTATGCTTTTCTCAGACATTGCTTTCATACCATCTGTGCAGATGTTACTACACTTGGTCAGTTTAAGGTAAAACAGCTTCTTTGTTTATATCTTCCTGAACTTAGGTTAAAAATAAAGAATAAAAACACGTTGAGAGCTGCATTATTAGTAGTTAAGTCCATTTAAATTGTAAAGAGTTAACACAATGACATCTTTCACTAATCCATCATGTATTTGGAATGTTAACATTTTCATTCCTGTCTACATGGATCATCAGAAACTATGGTACCAAGTGTAGGTATATCTATCTATATATATACACACACATATATATTTATAACAGCCTCATTTTCTTACATTTGTGTTGGGTTGTTAAAAGTATGAGGTTTTGAAACTTTCCCTGCATAGCATCTGATTCTTTGTCATGGGAAGAAGTGCATGTCCCTAATATCACTAACATGCAATTTGCATCAAGCTTGATAACATTGAAAGTGTCCAATTAGCATTGAAAGACCAATCAGAAAGACTTACTTCATTGCTTACTATATTTTATTTTGATATGACTAATCTTCCAGGGGCCATACTATTTTGAAAATGTTAGTGGTATAAAACACACTGAAGACTTGGGCAATTTTATGATCAGAACATGGATTCCTCCAGTTTCTCCATCCATCATTGTAGTTTCTTGATTTTGAGTGAATTTGTGTGACATTTGTCAACAATTCCATTCATTCCTTATATTTTTCTCACTGGGTTGACATTAGTTGATAAATCAATAGATGCTAATATGCCATATCTAATTTACCCTTTGAATCTTCTCTCTTCTCTCACCGGAAATCTATTTCTAGTTTTAAGGGTGTTTTTTTTTTCCACATCTCCTGAGAAACTAATAGAACATTTATAAATACAAAAGTGGGACAAGAATAACTCAACATTTGTAAACACTTTATCATCAATAAAAAGTCTATCCAGGAACCTCCAAGACTTAAAATTAGCTCTAAAGCTATCTATAACATCATATTCTTTTGACTTTCCACATTTTGCATTCACTTCTTATTGCACTGGTTGACTGCTAATTGAGGATGAGAGAATGTGCCAAGCAGATGTGTGGAGTTTGCCTTGCCTGGCCCTCATGCACGTGAGCTAACGTAGTGTGCTAACTTGTTCAAATTTATGAGAGTTGACATACTCAGACTTGGATTTTTCAACAAAAGTTCAGTGCAGAGCTATAACTTTCCTTCCTAATGATACATTTACTGCAAGTTCAAATTTATACACACACACACACACACACACACGATGATGACAGGAAAAAAATGTAATTCTGTCCCCAAAATAAGTTAAAATGGTGGAACAAGTTAAAGATTCAATGGCACATAATGTAATAAAATTTGTCTGTGGATTTTTGCTTGTAATACTTAAAATACATTTAAATAAATATATATATATCTTTATTATAACTTAAAATATGTAGATCTGAGCATCTGTACACAATTCCAGGATTTCACAAAATGGAATTTTAACACCATGGGATCAGATAATTTCCAAGTTTCCTTCCAGGCCATCTTTCTATGTTTATGTCTCTTTCATGGTAATCGGATTACTTTCTTCACTTTCTCTCTAGTTCCTAATTATCTCTTTACTCTCTTTTTATATTTAGTCTCTTCTCCACTGTCCCCTTTCTATCAGAGAACATCCATCTTTATCATCTTTCCACCCTAAAGGAAAGATTAATCTTGTTGACTTTGTTTTTCTGCCTCTCTTACCCTCAAAACCTCAGGAAAGTGCAGTATGCCTTGCTGACACATTAGTTAACCTGCCCATCACTCCTTCTGCTCCTACCTCTACATGAATCCACTTTCCCCCAAGACCCCAAATGACAGCTACTTTATAATCCCTTTGACCTCTTCTCAGAGCTCACCCTACTAGACCTGCAGTATTTGACACTGGGATTTTCCTGGCATCCATGACATTGTATCCTCTCCCTTCCTCTAGCACTGCCCCCTTGGGAGTCTCTTTTTCCTCTATCCACTCATTAATACTCAGAATTCTCT
>PVKH010022171.1:0-14281 GCA_004027955.1 Chaetophractus vellerosus
TTTTGAATAAATTTTTGTATAAGATGTGAGATAGGGGTACTCTTTCTTTCTTTTAGATAAGGATATCCAGTTTTCCAAGCACCATTTGTTGAATAGGCTGTTCTGAACCAGCTGAGTGGGTTTGTCAGTTTTGTCAAAAATCACTTGACCATAGATGTGAGAGTTTATTTCCAAACTCTCAATTCAATTCCATTGGTCAATCCATCTATCTTTATGCCAGTACCATGCTGTTTTAATCACTGTAGCTAGATAATATGCTCTAAAGTCTGGAAGTAAGATTCCTCCAACTTCATTCTTCTTTTTAAAGAGATTTTTGGCTATTCAGGGAACTTACTCTTCAGATAAATTTGATAATTGGCTTTTCCAATTCTACAAAGAAAGATTGGAATTTTTATTGTGATTTTAATAAATCTGTAGATCAATTTGGGTAGAATTGACATCTTAATGATATTTAGTCTTCCAACCTATGAACACAGAATATACTTCCATTTATTTAGATCATCTTTGGTTTCTTTTAGCAATGTTTTATAGGTTTCTGAATACAGGTCCTTTATGTCCTTGGTAAAATTTTTTCCTAAATATTTGATTCTTTTAGTTGCTATTGTAAATGGATTTTTTTTCTCACTTCCTCCTCAGATTGCTCATTAGTGGTGCATAGAAACACTATTGATTTTTGCATATTAATGTTAGCAATGATTTTTAAAAAATATTTTGCATTTATTGAGTTTTTCTAAACCATTCCATTCATCATTATTTCTGTACTATCATTCATGGAATAATATTAAATTAAACCATGTCATTATTGGCTCACAGTTTTGAGGCCAGGAGAAGTCCAAAATCAAGGTGTCATCAAACTGATGCTTTCTTCCAGAAGACTTGGCATTCTGGGTCTGGCTGCCAACTATTGCTGGTCCTTGGATTTTCTATCACATGGCAATGAACATCAGTGTGCAAATATCTGTTCGCTTCCTTGCTGCCCCTCTTGGCTCTTCCCTTTTCTTGCGGGTTCTACTGATGTTCAGTTTCTGGCTGCTTCCTCTGCCTTTCTCTTTATCTCTGTGACCTTCCATATAAGGCCTTCAGTAATGGGATTAAGACCAATCAAGACTCAGCTGAGCCATACCTTGACTGAAGTAACCTCATAAAAAGGTCTCATTTACAAGAGTTCACACGCACAGGAATGGATCAAGTCTAAGAACATGTTTTGCTGGAGTATATAGCTCCAAACCACCACACATGCATATATTAAATTTTTATTAAAAATATTCCATGCTTCCTACCCATTGACTTTTGAGTATGGTATTTATATCATTGGGAGGGTTTTGAAGTTCTGAATTTACTTCTTTCAAAACAAATTTCAACATCTCTTTCAGTACAGTTTTAGGCAGACCAATGATTTCATTAAGGAAGAGGATGCCAATTGCCACACTTTATTACCTGAGGTGGAAGTTAGCAGAGACATTCTCATGCTGCTGTGAGACAAGATGGACCAGGGTGCAAGTGAGTATAGCCACTTCGCCCTGTTGCCACCTTCAGTCTGCCTTAGCAATGCTTGGTAGTGTGTGCCATCTCTTCGGGTGGACCATTTACTTGAAGGTGATTTGGGAGATGGGAACAGCTCTGATAAGTTTTGTCCTCATGTTCCATATGATCAATTGCAGTCAATACAAACCCAAGGTGAGAAAATATAATTTCTGAAAATCTGTGAGTTGAAAATGTTGGCAATAAAGGTATAACTGTGCAAGCAAAGTCTGAGGTAGAGTGGGACACCTTAGTGTGGTTAGCAATCAAGAATTCTTCCCCAGGAACAACATTGCAAAGCAAATGTAACTACTGGTTTAAGCTTTTTGATCTTTTTTATACAGGATGGCAGATGCTATGGTCAGATTATAATTTAGCCTCTGGTTTAGGCTACAGTTTGTTTTTTCATTTCAAGAGCAAAATTAATTCCAGACCAGGGAATATAAATCCCTTCCTTCTTCTTTTCCTGCAAGCAACAAATTGACAAGTATTTATTTGACTGATTTCAAGGATACAGCTATGACTACCAGTGTACAGCTAATGCATTCATGTGAACAGGTTGAGTGTATTGTTGATTTCCACAGCACATGATTTCCCCCTAAGGAGTCCTTCAAGAGAGGATTATTCCTGCTGGCACTTTGTGAATAATCTCTTCTCTATTCTTTTTTTCTTTTCTTGTCTTCTATTCTTCTGTTTTATCCTAGAGGTGGTGATTTGAAATCCACGCTCTGGGCACTAGGCCAAGTGGAATAACTCTGGTACATTGTTGGAAGGTAAAGCAAACCAAGAAATGTAGCATTCTAAAGAATGCGACACAAAAGTGGCATGATCAGGAGGTGGCCTACAGAAAATAGGATAGAACTGTGGTGATGGTACCATGTAATTAGGGTTCTGCTGTGGCAGGTGGCTCAGGGCATTAGTATTGCATATTGTTCTTCCAGGCTCACGGTCAAATATTTATTAATAGTAATGACTAAAATTATTTGATAGTGCTTGATAATGCACATCAATATATCCTAATCCATTTACCACACACGACCATTTTACGCTTGGGTACTATTATTATCTTCATTTTACAGAGATGTTAAGTGAATGTTTAGTCTCACATCTCTACTAAATCATTATTTTGGGGCTGGAACCCAGATCTCCTGACTTTAATTCTTTTGTTCTTTTCAATGCAGCATGTGATCAATACTCATGATATAATAGTCAACAAAAGTGTCCACAGCCAGCTGTGAGATGACATTATTAAAGGAACAGACTTCTCCGTAGGAAAGAATTCTCCAAAAAGGTTACGACCAAGATACTTCATAAAGGTAAGTGTTTTAGTTTGCTAAAAGCTGCTGTGAGCAATATACCAGGAATGGGTTGGCTTTTATAATGAGACTTTATTAGGTTAAAAGCTTACAGTTTCAAGGCTGGGAAAAATGTCCAAATCAAGGTGTCAGCGAAGCTCTATCCCTGAAGACCGGCTGCTGGAAATCCTGGACTCCTGCCACGTGGCAAGGCACAATAGTGGCTCTGCTGGTCTCTGACTTCTCCTCCAGGCTCACTTTCTCCCTGATTGCTGTGGGCAATCAGGCACATGGTAGGGCACAATGGCAGTGTCAGCTGTCTCTCTCCTCTCCTTTGGGCCTCCTTGCTAGTTCTGCTTCGGGCTACTCCATTTGTGGCTTTTCTCTCTCCCGAGTTTGTGTATTTCAATTTGGAGGCTGCTCTCTGTCACCGTGGCTTTTTTCCTATGTCTGCAGCTCTTTATTCTTCCATTTATAAAGGACCCCAGTAAAAGACTTAAGACCCACCCTGGGTCATGCCCTACTAAAGTGATCTAATCCAAAGGAAGATCCCTTAACTGGATCTAATCAAAAGGTTTCATCTACAATAGGTTTTACACCCACAGGAACGGATTAGCTTTAAGAAGAGGATTTTCTGGGATCCACCTAGCTTCAAACTGTCACAGTAGGTATGAGATTTTTTTTTTTTTTTTTTTTTTTAAAGATTTATTTATTTTATTACATATCTCCCCTTCCCCCCCGTTGCGGGGACAAGCCGAGACTTGGTCACTGCGCAGGCGCGGCTTTCCCCGCTTGTGGGCGGTTTCTGCTTCCATCACGGCCGGCTCCAGTTCGCGGGTGGCTGGCTGTGCTCGATTTGCAGGCGACCTGCCCTCCCCGTGGCGGCTTTTGCCTGTCCGTGGCAGCTTAGGTATGAGATTTATAGAAGTTCTTAGCAGCTAGGATTTTTGGTGGGTAGGGGCTGGAGTGTGTGTGTTGATTTTTTCTTGGAAGTTGATCATGTCCTCGAATAGTTAGGAAGTGGTGTATTGACCATCTGTGGCCAGGTAAAGCTTTGATACCATCAGGTAATGCACTGGTGGTAAGAAATAATTTTATGGTTCATTTAATGTTCTAGCACAAAGTCAGAAAACAATATCTTATATGATGTTGCAGAAAATATTTTGAACTGGTGAGCCCAATGGAAAGAGAGCTGATTCTATGAAGTGTAACTGGTATTATAAAGAACACCGTATCTTTGTTCATTCTGAAAATTTACACAATTTCTTATTTAGTTGTTTGCATGGTAATGAGAGTCATAGCATAAATTTAGGCTGCACAACTTGAGTACACAGTACCCTACATTCAGAACCTTCTATTTTGTTTGCTTCAAGAAAAATTGCAAGATGTTCACCATGAATTTCAGGACTAACTCTGGTTGATAATAAATTCTTCTACATATCTGAAGTAATCATTGCAAACAAATGGTCTCAGGTGGAGGCTGTATTGAGATACTTCCTCAAAAGTAGCTTTATACTATCTGCTGTTGTATGCATCTTTTTAAAAAAATCCAGAATACTATCTTTATCATAGGAATATCAGTAAATAGAAAGAGGACAAGCTGGCCTTGAAAAACAGATCATTATCAGAAAAAATTACTTCAGGAAAACTTGATATTAAGTTATTTCAGTTTAGGTCTAAAGCAAATCAAAAGGAAAAAAAAATCATATCAGGAGAGAAGATAATAATAGAAAATAACTCCAGGAAAACTTGATCTTAAGTCATTTCAGAATAAATCTAAAGCAACTCAAAAGGAGGAAAATAATAATAGGAAATAACACTAAATAGAGGTCTGTCTGACAACCAGATCTTCTTTCCCAGTAGCTGTCAGTGACTCAGTGGTTAGAGTTATCTCATTGTTTCCCAACTCCAATTCCTTTCCCACCAACACCTCTTCTCATCACAACCTTCAATTCCCAAGACCCTTCTGTGGGCCTGCCACAAAGCATATTGCTTCCTTTCATTCCTTTTAATTTTAAAGGGGCTTCTATCTAATATCTACAACAGTGATATCTACACCAGCAATAGCCACCATTTTTGACTGGGCACTTTCTGTGATTTTTTTTTTTTTAATAATCTGTTATCTCATGTACCCAATGAGCTAAGTGCTGTTAGTCTTTAGCATAGACTTGTCTTTGCATTGTTATTGGCGTTGAATAGTGGTGATCACACCACTGTATCCCTTCAAAAGTTGGGCCTGAGGACATCACTCAGCATCTTCTTAATGGAAGCACTTTAGTGTTTATTACTTGGAATTCACTGGGATACTGTAGTTTGATATTTAGGGCTTTTAAAATAAGGGTATTTCTTTTTTTTAAACCAAAGCCTAGCAATTAGAAATCCTCCAATTCAGTATGCTTCCATTTCCCTATTTATTATGGATACTTTCATAGTTATTAAGGCTTCCATTATGTGCAACATGGACAATTTTAACTGAAAAATATCCAGCTGCATAATCATTCAGGTCTTGACTAATGTATAATAAAAGGTCTAATATTCTAAATTAATTTTATTCCATACTGGAGACTTGTTAGTATATGTTTTTCATATAATTAATAGACGTACTAAGTCTTCTTGTTTGTTTTTTTGCCTTTTCAGGCTTCTAACAATTTCATTAATGAGTCATTTAATATAAACAACCACACTGTAGACCAACAAAACCTTTTTTATTCCTAGAAGCTTGGCATCTTGGAATATTTTTACTTTCATATCGAAGACTAGATTTAAAAAAAGAGGCATAATCAGGCCATTCAAGAACCTGTTAAGTACAGGTTAAATCTGTTAAAATAGCACTACTGAAATAAATCAATGAAAATATGTTGCTTCCCCCTGAAAATCACAGATATGACCTTTGAAAACCTGCTACGTGGGTTATTCTGGCAAAAGAAACAAGCTGGTGACTAAGTGAGAGGTATATTAAGGGTTTCCCACACACTGTTTAACACACAATACAGCAATTCTTATTGGTAATAAGGAGAAAAGGAAGAGGAAAGAGGGCTAAAAAGCTGATGGCTGAACCAAGCAATTGCAGCTCAATGGGAAAAGGAGCACCTGAGTGCTTCATTAATTTAAATTATGCCAGAATAATTCAAAAGGAGCAGGGCACCTAAACTAGAATTCAAATGTTGCTTTCAAGGCTAGGATGAAAAATGGTCTTCCCCTTGTTGGCGAGAAAAGCCTCCTGTTTTCTCAGTTTATACAATTGATCCCACCATGAGTCATAGATCTTCATTTGCCCTGCACATACAGAAAGTATTTTAAGAATGTCAGATGACTGCTCTCTTTCAGGTTTCCACTTTCCTCCTTTCAAAATATCCATTAATGCCTATGGGTGGGGAAGAGGAGTTGGAAAGCAAATTATTAAACCAACAAAAATGCTTTGTTCCTAATGGCACAATCGTGTAGACATTTACTCTGATGGTTAAGGAAAAACAAAACACCAATCTTCAGTTGAATATATTTCCAAATTTTTATTTGCTATGCAGCCAACAAAATACCAAGTTTTGCTTAATCAAGCCCTGACAAGTTTCCCTTGTCCTTAACAAGAGTTCTAGTCCTCTTTGAATGAGCTTTGGATGAGTGGCATAGCAATGCAAGCAACACTTCATAACTTAAATCTGAGCTCCACAAAATTAAAAAGCAAAACAAAACTATTTTTTAATCACAGTTTAAAAAAGTGATATATTTTTATTTTGGCAAGAATCTAGCACTCAAGAAATAGTACTGTTGATTTATAAGAGAACTTTCTTGGACCAAAGAGATGTGGAAACTCTTTATAGCCAATTATAAATGCTGTATATTTTTGCATAAATCCCTTTTGGAACATCTTAAAGGAATAAAAAAGGAATGTAGTTTATACATTGCATAAAGCTCGTCCACATCCTGTTACATTCTTATTAGGGTACATGTTCCATTGATTGTTGTGTAAATTTTTTACAACACAGGGAAAAATTTGTGCTTCAGTGGAAAACCATGCATTGATTAGAGAATAGTTTCAATAGGGCTGTGGCAGTTTGATATTGTTTATGGATTCCAAAAATAGATATTGGATTATGTTTGTAAATCGGTCTGTACCTGGGCATGATTAAATTATGATTAGGGCTTATATTGGACTGCGTCAGTAGGACCTTGAGTGCCCACCCCTTTGTTGGGTGGGGACTCACAGAGAAAACTATACAGCAGAGAAGACAGTGGGAGTTTTTGAGCTGGAGCGCCAGGAAGTAAGCACACAGAGGATCTTGGTCTTGAGGAAGGAGAGAAGGCCCCGGGAAAAGAGACAAGCTGTTGGCCAGACACATCACAGCTGGCCTTGTGGAGAGAATCGAGCCCTGGGGAGAGAGACAAAGCCTAGAGAGCCTGACCATGGAGGCTTAAGAGGAAGAGGAAGGCTGATCATCAGCAGCTATCTTGCTCAAACACATGGCAACAGACTTTGGTGAGGGCACTAACTTATGCTTTAGGGCCTGGTAACTGTCAGCTTCTACCCAAATAAATACCCTTTATAAAAGCCAACAGATTTCTGGTATTTTGCATCAGCACCCATGTGGCTGACTGATACAGGGCATTGGTTAGGACTATCTGATTCTGATTTTATGAGGCTCTACCCTTTTCATGGTCTTTGAGCTATTTTACAACTCTGTAAGTTATAGTCTACTGTTAGTAATGAAAAAGAACTCTTGTCTAACATACAAATAAATTCTGGCTGGTGGAGGTTCAGTTGACATCCCACCTATTCAGCTGAAGAAGCCAGTTTGGCCTCTATTTATGTATTCATTTCAATATTCCTAATTTTAAATAGTCCTTTGAACTGGCTGTGACATCTTACCAGTTTCCTCATTAAAAATGACTTAAAAGAAGTTAAATAAAATCTTTAGTATGTGTTTACTTTATATCTGTAGAGTTATAATTTTACCTCTTTAAAAATTTTTTTTTCAATTGGGTCCAAGCGTGAGGTGAGGGAGGACGGGACGGCGGGAGTCTGTGTGGAAATGTTTAGATCGTAAGAAAAGAAAATAGAAGCCATGTTTCGAAGACCTTTATTACAGGTACTTACTTCATCAGTTTGTAAGACATGAGTCTGAAGTAGCTAGCAGTTTGGTTCTTGGAAGATCTCTAAATCATGTGCAATTACTTGGGCGAGTGGGTCAGGACCCAGTCATGAGACAGGTGGAAGAAAAAAATCCAGTCACAATATTTTCTCTAGCAACAAATGAGATGTGGCGATCAGGGGAAAGTGAAGATTTCCAGATGGGTGATGTCAGTCTAAAGACAACATGGCACAGAATATCAATATTCTGGCCAGGCCTCAGAGATGTAGCATATCAATTTGTGAAAAAGGGGTCTCGAATTTATGTGGAAGGAAAAGTAGACTATGGTGAATACACGGATAAAAATAATGTGAGACAACAGGCAACAACAATCATAGTTGATAACATTGTATTTCTGAGTGACCAGATGAAAGAGAAGGCATAGAATGGATGACTCTTCTTTGGCCATTGATTGGTATAGTTTCACTTCCAAATCATGTATAGTCTTTATAATTTCTACAGACAAAAATTAAAATATTCTTTTACTAAAATGAGTGATAATATTTCCCTGATTATTGCTCCCTGCCACCCTTTGGCACATAAACATTGGTAGCTCATATCTATTGTATTTACTAGTTATTCTTTAAGGAATGGTTTCTGTGTACAGATCTACAAAATCGTGAAATTTCAGGCTTACCTGTGTTATAAAAGAGATAAATGCTTTGAAAGGCACCCTGGTTTTTTGCACACTTGTCTTATGGTATTCATTCAACCATTCAGTATTTATTGAGCACTACTATATGTCAGGTAGTTAGTTATCCCACTGTGGAAACTTTGCTTTTCTTATTGTTTGCTTTATTAGACTAAAGGTGGGGATTGTGTCTTCTCTGTGTCCTTGGCACCGTAGCCAGTGCATGGCACAGAATAGACACTCAATAAATGTTGACAGGTGAATGATCCCAATGGGATATTAAAATCTGGCCCAAAGTGAAGGGGTTGCTGAACAGTGGTTAGTGTCTAACTTAAATGATTTCAAGACTAATCTCTTTTCTAGACGTCTTGTGTTTCTAGGCAATTTCACTAGCAGCATTTATGAAACCGTTTCCCAGCAGTAAAGACTGAAGTATAGCCGGGGATGAAATAGTACATCTCTAGGTGATGACACTGGGGGTTTGGGTCCACTATTCTCTGTCTTAAGAAGACCCTATTCTCTTATTTATTTTTTAAGGCATTTCCTGCACTCTTGGGCAGCTTTAAGTACTTACAGGGCAGTTTCGTTAAGGAAATGTGGGGCTTTTTAACTTTATCCTCTCCTTTCCCAAGAACGGTAGAAATTTGCACCTTCCTATTATCAGCCAACTTTTTTTTTTCTCCTGCAGCTAGGCTAAAATCAGCATATTAATTCTACTTTCTAAGTTCACACAATAAAACTGCCTGGTGATCTAGTCTGCCCTCCATTATGTCATATTCCTTACCTTAAACAAAATTGTAAAGTTGATAAAATTTATCTTTTGGGCAAAGTCAATAAAATTTATCTTTTGGGTAACTATTCCTTCCCTCAGCAAAGCTGCTTTTATACTCTTTAAAAGTTGGAAGAAACTATGGAGACTAGTATTCCTGTTTAAACAGTGTGATAAATTTGAGCTTTTAGAAAATAAGATGGTGAACAAAACATAATGACCAACCCCAGATAATTTCTGAGTCCAGGGTATAGGTCCAGGAAACTGAGTCCTGCAGGATTATATAAGCCAAGGGTCTGTTCTCCAAATTCTCTCTCCCATTGGATGTTGCCTTTTATCTCTATGTCCCTGAAAGGCTGTGCGGCTTAGAAAACAGTACATAAGTATTGACTCTTCAGTGTGTATATGATATTGGCAGACCAAGTGGCTCAAACCCAGGTCAAACCCAGCATAAACTGTGCCTTCCTCCCCTAGGCAGCCCTATTTAATAAGACTCTTCCTACTGCTCCCAAGCTGGTCTAGGCACAGAGTAGACTTATGGAATCTGACAACAGTGAGAGACTGTAGAGGTCTTCTATTCCCAAGTTTTCTGTTCTACATTTCCCTTTTTTATGTTGTGGTGTCAGGGAACAAACCTTGAAAAAACTGCCCTATGATTTTGATTTGAAGTGTTCATGTTAAATGGCAAGATGAGTATGATAGAAAAATAGGGGATAAATATCAAATAGCATATGTGTTGTCATCTCATTTTTGAAAATGAAGTTGTGATTAATATAAGTATATGCTTAGAAAAGTCTGGAAGAAGGATAAACCTCAGGATGTTGTGATTATCTCTGGATAGTGCAGTCATCAATGATACTCCTTAATTATTTATACTTTTGTATATTTTACTATTTTCTTAATATTAAACATGTATTACTTTCATAATAAAAAATAAATAAAGCTGTTTTCATTTTGGGGAACACTTTTTTTTTCCTTTAACAACAATATAATAGAAAAGTAGGTTTTTGAGTAGTGAGTTTTAAAATTAGGTCTCTATATCTCTGATCTCACAGATGGTTACCAGTCTTTTTCACTTTTGTGCTGTGATTTTGCTCTTCTATTAACTTTCATTCAACCACCATTACTAATTACCCCAGATAAACTTGCTACTCTAAAGTTATTTTTATTGAATCATTCATAAGAACCACCACATTGTATTTAAGGGAAACATTTCACAATATTAAATAAAAAACCAACAGATTTTTATACTCACTGTGCCCCACCAGAGAGCATCTGCATATGTAGAAAACTCTTTATTGGCATCCTTTTCCACCAGATAGACAAGGAAAGATGAAAAAATAAGAACCAGAAATCCTATGTACCAAGCTGTGATTAATTCCTAGATATAAAAAGAATGAAAAATTTTTAGAGGTGAAAAATCTTCGAAAAAACTAACAAAAAAATCTATGCATGATTCCACTCACTTTCCTACTTCTAGGATATTTATGATGAGTCTTGAACGAACCATTGTACATGGCATGTCCCCAAACTACTTTAACAAACTTCTAAAATGACCAAGTTTGCCTGTGATAGGTTTATTAAATATTATAGAAATCAATGAAAATTTTTAAAAAATCGCATTCTATAACTGAGAAAGCAGATCTTACCTTGCTGTGAGCATAAACCACAGAGCCCAGTAATTTCCATGTGCCTCCCCTCCGGTCCATGCGCACCATACGGAGGATCTGTAGGAAACGGAGGCTTCTGAGTGCAGACGTAGCAAAAATATTACCCTGAGTTTTTGCAGAAACAACTGCTATCGAAGCAATAAGAACAATGGTATCTGAAAGAAATCGGGTAAAACAGCTGTAAGTAGCATGACTAGGGATTTCTATTTCTTCAAACAACACTTCAGAAAGGTTCACTCTGGCCTATTTGAGGCACAAAATAAACAGATCTTGGACCCCAGCTTCTAGTGGTGCTGCTTGGGCCCATGACGTCTGAAGAGACCAGGACTTACCTGTTGCCTTAGCTCTGATCCTTTGGCCATTGTGTGCTTTACCTACACGACTTTGAACCATTTAATTGTTAACCTCAATGAATTGGACAATGATCTTCGGAAAGTTCAGTGTTTAGGGAGCCTTAAGTCTGGGCAGCCTTCCATAAATGTTTCTTGTTTCATTAGCATTCCTGTCCAAGGAGCCCCTGCCCCAGTCCCAGCTGCAGGCCTTCTGGGTTGATGGGACAGAATCACTGGGGCAAGTCTAGCATGAAGGTGCTACTTGGTATAATCATGTTTCTTGCTTTCTCTCCAAACAAGTTGTGGCTGCTTTCTGCAAAAATTTCCCTTAGGTTGTGGAGTCTCCAACTTCACACAGAGTTTAACAAAGTGTACCCAAGAGTTAAGAAGTAACAAATAATTTATTTGAATCAATATATAGGTGCCCTTTTCTTCCAGTATATTATAAAATAGCCATATGTTAGTATCTAAAATTACTGAAACTGGCTAGAGTGACCTCATCCTTTGTATATGGTCATTTCCAACTAAAAACCTGCCATTGTGATGATTATTCCAGATGGGTCTTACCCTTGTATATGGACATTTCTATTGAAATGGTAAGCACTCCACCCACCGTCCTCTGTCTGAAATCCGTAAGAAAAACCTGTAAAGTCATGACCCCCATTTTTACCCTACCCTCATCCCCAGATGCCTTGATCTCTGATAATGATTGTCTTGTGATTGCAATAGCTTTGTGATTCGCCCTGATTTTGTACCCAGTTAATCCTGTTCAGCCCCTTAATGTTTATTAATGCAGGAACCTGAGCCAGGTCCACCCCAATTACTCATTAGCATAAACTGCTAAGCCTGGATATTACAAAACTGTGAGGATTACTGCTGTTCCAGGAGGCAGTTTTTGGTAACTTATGCCACCGTCCTCCTTTGCTATGCACAAGCAAACTCTTTTTCTCTTTGAAATCCTGATGTCTCAGGAACTGGTCATTAATGAAGCACATGAGCAAGAACCCACTTTTGCTCAGTATCAATTGGTGATCCAGACGGCACCAAGGTCAAATGAGTCCCTGAAGAATAAGGACTGCCTGATGTTCTGGGACCCCAGCAGGAGAGGTAAGCATAGTAATCGAGCTTTCTGCAGCCGCTAGACTCTCTTGGTCTAAAAGCTCTGAATTTGGGCTCTTCTACCTCAGTGACACTCCAGGCCCTAAGGTGCTTTAAAGCTTCGAAGAGAGAAATGGTTCCAGCCCAAAGTCCAGACATGTGACTGGGTGAGTGGGTCACCAAGGTACAAGTGGATTGTGAAGTTAGTTTGGTGGTTTGAGTCCCTTTGGACCTACGTTTTTGTGAGGCTTGGGTCCTGCTTCCAGAACGATTACCCTTGCTCTGACCTCTCCACCTTTTCCTGGTTTTCTGGGTACTATTCTGTTTGGGGTTCAAGTCCCCACTCCACCTTGAGTCTGTCTGTTGAGTATACTCCTGAAAACAAGTAATCCAGCAATTAGTTGGTATTTAACGAAATATAGTAAATGTTAAGTGTCTGTTTGTTAAATGGTGTGTTACTTAGGTATATGGACAACTGGTGGCTCCGCCCAAACACAAGGGAGGGGTTGGAAAAGGCCAAGTTCAGCCTACATACCTGTCTGTAAGCAGTATCTCCTGGCCCTGGGTGCCAGAAGGAAGAGATGGCCTGAGTAGGCTAGAGATGACGGTAAATATTTCGGCTCCACAGTCTTTTTAGAAAATGTACAGCTGTGTGAATATGATGTAAATGTCCTTAGCCCCATCCCCCCCTAAAGTGTCTGTTTAAACTACTAAATTGGTGTTTTACACCATTTGTATTATTCAAGTGTTCCTAATTGGTTACTGGTTACTGAAATCCTTTAAAATGAGAAATTCTAATTCTATTAGCATTCTAAAATGTAGTCCTTTAGGCTGTATTCTGAAAGCCTGGCAAAATATTAGTCACAAGCCTACAAAAAAACAGAAAATAGTTTTTTTACTGTAGCATTGCTTGGCCTCAATAAAACTTAGAATAAGGAGGAAAATGGCTGGAGTATGGTTCTATGGAGAAGAACCCTGGATCTCAATTCATCCAGGATGGCTCTCTAAAATCAGCAGCTGAGCCCACAAAATTTCTATTCCTCTGGGAAATGCCTCCAGGAATAAAGGAAGAATTTGAATACATGCTTACCTCATTCTTCAGGTCAGAGGTATTGTCCTAGATACCCCTGGGAAAAAACCTGAGGAAAGCTGGGCAATAAAATAATCACCTCTATCCAGGGTAGATCTTAAAAGCTATAAAAACTATACCTGTAGAATGATCAAAAACCTGAGACAAGCCTTGACAGTTTGAAATTATTTTATGAATCCCAAAAAGATTAAGCTTTTAAACTAATCTATTCCTGTGGGTGTGATACCTTTTGATTGCATTAAATTCAGCTGAGGGCCCTTTGATTAGATTACTTGATAAAATCACTTTAGGGCTTTTGATTGGACTACGGCAGTGAGGTGTGAACCAGCTTGGATCTGATAATAAATGGAGACATAGAGAGAGACAGACATCAACATAGATAAAGGAAGCCACCATATTTGATTGTGCAGTGATGACAGAAAGGGCTCCAGTTTTGTCCATAGCTGAGCTGCAAGGGGAGACCTCAGCAGAGATTGGCAGCCATCTTGCTTCATGACATGGCAGCTGATTTTGGTGAGAAAGTACCTCCTACTGTGCCTTGAGTAGGACTTTTCATGGCCTTGGAACCGTAAGCTTTTACCCCAGGTAAATCTCCTTTATAAAAGCCAACCCAGGGCCCGGCTAGATAGCTCAGTGGATAAAGAGCGCGCTGGGATACCACATGGGAGGCCCTGGGTTCGGTTCCCGGGGACCTCTCCTAGCGGGCAGACCGCCTTGAGAATGGCAAGCCGCCATGGGTGGGCCGGAGC